>VYZU01043377.1:34425-71900 GCA_013401355.1 Ceyx cyanopectus
AATTTCTCCCTGCCCAGCTCTCCAGCCTGTCCAGGTCTCTCTGGATGGCAGCACAGCCTGCTGCTGTGTCAGCCACTCCTCCCAGTTTGGTGTCATCAGCAAACTTGCTGAGGGTGCTCTCTACCCCCTCGTCCAGGTCATTGATGAAAATATTGAATAATATTGGAGCCAGTACTGACTCTTGGGGTACTCCACTAGTCACAGGCCTCCAGCCAGACTCTGCTCCACTGACCACAACTCTCTGGGCTCTGTCCTTTAACCACTTCCCAATTCACCTTATTAAACTGTAAATTTATAGGCAGAGTACATTTGATGTTATTCTCCCCCTTTTTATTGAAAACTAATTTCTAATTGATCTCCCAAATACTGTTCCCTCTTGGAGTAGCTGTATTCTGCCAGATTCCAGTTTATGCCAGGCCCACTGCTGCTATTGTAGTTTCACAGATGAAACACGGTCTCCATGATCTGACAGAAGGGACACAGGGTTAGCTCAGTGGTCATGCTCTAGAAAGGATGAAGGTATAAACAGGTACCACATATTTATGAAAAATAAAATAAGGAGGAGTAGGGTTTTTTAACTGTTGTTTAGAGTTTTTTTTTTCCTTTTTTTTTTTTTAATTATATACAAAGTTCCATTGCCATTTTAAAGCTAAAGCATTTTTCAGGTATTTCAGGTATTCTATTTTACAGATTTTCTGGAGAAAGCAGGGAGGGTTTTACATTTAAAAAGCCTTCATTTTAATTCACAAAGAATGAGAAGTAATTGATTGCTTTTTTTTTTTTTTTTTTTCATTTGTAAAAGAGCAAGGTACACTCTTAAGCAACTATGCATTTTACTGCTTATAACATATTAAAAGAAAAATCACCAGAATGCAAAGTATTTTTCAGGTGCAGTTGTTTAAAAAGTCTACAGGAAATTAACCTTTGCAGTTGTTAGTTTCGTTAAGAAGTACTAACATTGACCTAGTAACTCCAATCTCCATGACAAATGAGCCTGGATGATCCACACAAACTCCATATCAGAAACTGTATCAAGCAATTCCAGCTTGCAAAACTCCCAGCCCAGTTTCTCGGGGCAGGATTTGCCTGATGACTGCTGAAGGGAGAGCTGGTTCTCTGTCAGCAGCCCTAGCTGTGTCACCCATCCCTCTTCCCTTTATCATCTAACTTCGTTCTTATGTCTTCCCTTTCAGAAAGGCTTCATGATTCAGGGAGAGTGAGTCAGTTGGTTCAGACCTTAACACGAAGGCTTCTATATAGCAGAGGTTACTGAAGCATTTATCTCTAAAAAAATAGCATATATATACAGAACTGCAGTGTATGTGTTTTGCAAATGGCTCTGAGAAATAAGTCACTCTTGGGGCTTTCCACCCTTAATAATTTTTTTTTCTTGTCTGTTTCACTTATATGAGCTATTCTGCTGTGCCATCATATATTTCTTGGTTTGAAATTTGGGGAGATATGTTTTTTGTCCAAGTGTGTTGCATCATTTTTTTTTAAGAGTCTTGATTAAATTGAAACAAGAACTTTCAGATAATGAAAAATACAGCATTCTTAAAATATGGGTCATTCTTTGAAGACTTTACAGGATATAAAAATATCAGGAAGTGATTTCTCCTAGATGACAAAAGATGATCTTATTCTCTATCAAGGACAATGATAGAACAGCAATCTTGGACAGATTTGATATACTTTGAAGAGCAAAGACTGTTATCAGTAGGAATTCAAGATAAAGTTTGCTGTAGAAAAACCCTACTGACAAACCTAGCAAACACCAGCACTTCCTATGCCATAATATACAAAATGAAGTGGTAAAGCAGGCAGCAGAAGGCTAACATTAAGGGATGGTGAAATGGAACAGCTCCTGTTTACACCCTAGAAATAAGATCATTCATAAGGTCTATTGGAGAAAATGTAGCTTTCATTTTCATAAAGATGAGGAAAGCTACATTTCATAAATCCCTTGGCCTTATGCTTACAAAGTTTAGCCAAGGAACCAAGTCAATATTTTAAAAAATATTAAATTTTCTTTAAACAAAACAAAAAATCAGACTCCCTTTTGATCAAAATTCTCCACAGTAGATTAACTCCGAGTGATAAATGAACTACCAGAGAAGATGAATGAATGGCGTGAACCCCTGTATATACTATTCACTAGCTGTGAGAAAGATCTTAATTCAGCTGAAAGAACCTCTGTCTTGGAGCCCTGTCAAACTAAAGAGGCAGAGCACGGATGATTACATTCAGCATCCAAGAAACTTCCGTGTAATTAAATCAACGATGTTATACTTAACTGTGGAAAAGATCAAAAGAGAAAGCTAGAGGTACAAGGTAGGGAGATCTCTTCTGCCCCCTTGATGGCTAGACCACAGGAGGAAAAGGACTGTACTGTAACAGAGAGGATGAGGAGGTGAGGACTACTTAGGTAAATCATGGGGATCAGACAGGGGAGGTGAATTGGTAGAGAAGTGGGTGTTAAGGCTGGAAAATCAGAAAACTAATCAAACAAAAAAACTCCAGAGGCTGATGACAAGAAACATGTACCAGCAGGTACTGAGGACTGCTTTGAATACAGACCTGAATGAGCAGACACCTAAAGCAGAACAGGAGAATACTTTGTTATAAGCACAGAACTGTGGCTCTGCTGGTTAAGAAAAATAATTTCACACACTAGCATGGACTGTACTCCCATTTTGTTGAAGAGCCGTTTTACTTCATAATTTTTCCAAGATATTAGTATCAGGTGCAAAATTATCTTGTTTAAAAAGCAATTGGCACAGGTGTGGTGGAAATCTGAGAACTGGAGCTCAAACTGTTAATCTTGAGTTCAGTTTTCACATGGGAGGGTTTGCTTTGGCCAGGACCCTCTGCCATGCCCTGGTTCCTTCTTGAGCGGGAGGGATGCTCAGGTGTGGTGTGCAGACTTCCTCCTAACCTTGGGGAAAAATCATGGTCTGGGCAGATCCATCATGGCAATTTATCATGGAAGGTAAAGAAGTTAGAGAAGGTGTTTGTCTGTGAAGCTGTTCTTGCAGCTTCCCTTTCTCATGGGTGCCAGTGCAGCATGAGTGCTGCAGAGAACTGAGGTGTCTGCGCCCTGTTTTTTATACTCATGTAGCATATTTCTAGTGATAAAGGGCAGACATTTAGCTACCTAGCCCAGTTATGCTACAACTAGTAGATAATATCTGTGTCTCCTGAATTTCCTTTCTGCTATTAGAATATGTTCTTTCAAATAGCAAACTGCCTATCACTTACTAATCTGGCCATTGTGTAACTAATACAATAAATATGTCTCCTGTAAAGTGCAGTGAAGTAATGAGCAATTTAATGAGTTAAGCAAAGAAAGATAGAAAGTGAAAATAAGAAACCATGGAAACTAGCTCACTAATCCTAGCAGAGTGCCAGCAGACTAATGAAGACAGACGGAGAGTGAAAATGAGAGAAAAAAAAGGAGAAACAGCTCACTGAAAGCAGAGATTCAAGATATCTGTGTCTTTAAAAGATTTCTGTGTTTGCTCTTTGCACTAAGCCAATATTTCCCTTTTCTGAAATTGCCAGAGAATGTTTTCCTCTCAATGAGAGTGAGTCAAAAAGTGTTTGCAACAAGATGCTTTTACTAGCCTTTGATTTCTTGCTCTCCTATCCCAACCTGCACAGTTCATTGGAAATTCCAAGTAGATGGTACTATTTGGAGATGTTAATTAGATGACCCCTTTTTCCTTCCTCCCTGTCTTCCCCCAGATTAAGTACTGATGAGTCAACATCAAAACTCCATGTTCTGTACCCTCTCAGCTGTGATAGAAAGTCTCCTGCCTTTCCTGGCTTGTTAAAAAATCACTTTCAGGGGAGGATTGTTCTTGCCTGGGGTCCATTGCAAACTCAGAGGCACCACTAGACAAATTGGGGTCTAAATCTGACCTAAAATCTCTTGTCTAACTAATGGAGAGATATAAGAGCTCCAAAAAGACCTTTATTAGGATTAAATTAATTTTCTTTGGAGTGTTTTTCTCTTTAAAAAGAGGTGAACAGTTTTGATTTGATGCCTAAAAGCTAGGACAGATGAACCTTGTGACCAAATCTCAGGGATAACTGTCTAGGGAGGATTTGTCTTTTGGTCCTTTCCTGCTCTGTTATTGATTAAGTGAAAATAAAAGTAGATAAATGGGAAATGAACAATTGTATTATTTTAATCAAGGCAATAAAGTTTAGTCAGTGGGTTTTTTTGGAACAAACCTGATTTTTAAATATTAAAAAATTGTTATTGGAAACATATCCTCCTTCTGAATTTATTTGAACTTAAGAGTATGGAGTGCCTGCTGTTGAAAACAGTCACATTAACTCCTTTCTGTGCCTGACTTAACAGTCAGTATTACTGCATATCCAAAATCAGAACATCCACAGTCTGCCTGATTCTACTGTCTAATGCCACTTCAGGGATAAGACCCCAGACTGAGTTATAGTGTATCCTTCATTCTTCTAGGCTAAAAGTAATCTTTTTTCTCTTTTTCCTTTCCTCTTTTTATTCTTTTTCTGTTTCTTTTTTTTTTTTTATTTTTGTTTTTATTTTTCCTTCTTGTTTTTATTTTTTTTTTCCTTCTTTCCTGGTACAAAGCATAAAATATATAGAAGAGACTAGTGCTGTAGCTGCTGAAATAAACTTGAAGAAAAGTGCAAACCCCTGAGGCTGTGTTCTCCACTGTGACCATATCCTAATCCAATGTGTGTTGTGAACCCAAATTTGACTGGTGTTGGAATTGGACTGTCCTCATCTGCCTTCTCCCAGAGACTGTAGCACCACAGCCCCAGTGTTTCACAGCAGAGCTTTCACCTTTAATAATACCTTGGAGTGAACGGAGCACATGTCTGTTTTCAAGATTTCAGGGGCATCTTGAGAACGTGTCAGGTAAATGAGGCTGTTTATGAGAGGTCTGTTATAGCCAGTTCAATAGTATGTAATTTAAGACTATGTTTTAGTCTGGGGATGGGGACTCTCATGTAGTGGGTTAATACATACATGACCTTTAGCACATCCTGACCTTCCTCAGCCTGAGATAATGTTCCATAACAAATTTATTGTGTCGGGGAGATGATTTGTCAGCCAGCAGAAGTAACCAGTAAGAACAAAAGGTGGTAGAGACTAAGAGAAGGCTGCCAGTTGGGAATGCTCTTTTATTCATTCTCTGCATCTAGATTGTAATTTTTTATATGCAGTGTCTGAATCTCCACCTATCCTGTGTCTGAGCACTAATGGAGACTTCTTGCTTTACATATCTTCTGCCTGATCTTGTAGTTTGTCACTGGTTGTCCCCTTACTCTATAAGCTGGTGAGAGCACAGACCCTTGTCTGCTTGGCTGTGATCTGCTGCTGCCCAACAGCAGCTGTATTTACAATGCTATGTAAGTTAATAGGTAATAATTCATCCATAAAACAAATTCTCCCTGGTCAGAAGCTTGACAAGCAATAAGCAGCTTCAGAGAAATTTTGCACAAGAAATTTTTCATAAATAAAGATAGGTATATCCATTCTGACCATAAATAAACCTTTCAGAAAACAGACAGAGAATTTGAGGTTTTAAGTCACTTCATTGCATGGTTTTTATTTTCTCCATGTTAAGCCGTCTAACAAGGGAAAGCTTTTTGTGACCAATGCCTTGTTAAGTATTTAAACAGAACTAGGGTTTTTATCAGAGCAGGGAATAAGCCTAAAGAAACAATCTGCAGTGAATGTTTACTTGACTAGAAGTGACATTGTCAATGGTCTATATTTCCTCTGTGAATGTTTGTAGACCTCACCTTTTATGCATTATCTAAACGTACTAGGAATTGTATGGAAAATGACTTTTGAAGAAGTGGATTCTGTTGCTTTAGGTCTCGCCACCCACCCATGAAACAACAAATTTTCAAACACAAACACGATGAACACCATGTGTTCACAGAATCACAGAATGTTAGGGGTTGGAAGGGTTTAATAGAACTATTACACCAATCTGTACTGACTTCTGAATATAAGGATTTGCAACTGATGAGACACAGATAATCTGCAGTAACAGCAGACCAAACAGAATTATCAGCAAGAAATGTGGTAAAGCAGGCAATGTTGAAGTTTTTGGGGTGCTGTGCTGTTTTCTTTCCCTTTTCCCTTACCAAATTTTCTCTTTTGGCAAAATGAGAGACAAAACATGTAAAAAAGAAAGAGAAACCAATGAAATAATATTTACTGATACAAGATCTGTTGGTTTTGGAAGTTGAGTCAGAAAATTTTTGCTTATCGTTTTTACTTACAGTCTTTGACATTTTTTTTTCCAAAGGACTTNTGAGTAGTATTGCTACTGAGCACATTAATAAATGATTGCTGTCTCCTATGATTACAATAAAATATTTTAAAATGAAATCCAGAGATGCAATTAAATTAATGGACTTGATGAGAAATATGAAGCTATAGGATGTTAAAGTGTAAAAGGCTATCTCATGGTTCTGTGAACCTTTTGAGTATCAGATTCATTATCAAGAATTCTGAATTCTTTTAGATTCCACACTGACATTAAAGGCAGAATACCATGAAAGTAAAGCTTAATATGAAGATACATATCTACTCCAAAGCTAAGAGAAGATTCTCATTTTTGGACATGGGCTCACCCTTATTTTTCAGTACATTTTCTCCTAGTCCCATTTGATAAAGTCCACTCACTGATTCCCTCTTTCCAGAGTCTTCAGAGAAGCATCAGAAGTGACTTTGAGAGTTGCTGTGAAGTGGTATGAATAATTCTTATTCTTGGAATTAGTTTTCTTACAACATAAAGCCTTTCCAAAAATAATTCTAATGCAGTTACACTGTATTGCTGTATTTAGGTTTAGATGTTCAGATAGAAAAGCACAAGAACCTTCTTAAATAATAGCCCTGCTGGGAGTCCATACTTTGAGTATCTCCTCTTGAAGGACAATGGATTTTTGCTATTGCTTGCAGTAGAAATAGTTTATTGCATTGAGACTATAAGCCTAAATACAGGAAAACAAAGTCTTATATTTTAATTTTCACTGGTGCAAGTCTGTTTAGTTGAAGGGCTGAGAAAGTGGTAGAGAAAGGATACTATGGTGTCAGATTGCTCTCATGCTTACTATTTATATTTCTTATGGTAGCATTTTCCTGGCAAATTCATCTCACAATGGTCAGCATTGATTGTCTCTTTGGTCAAATGTTATTCTATTGTTCCTGAAGAATAGGAAGAATTTTTGCAAGCTCTTTATTCCTTAAATAGTTTTTCAGTGACCTTTGAAATATTTCGTTACATTATACAAGTGATCATACATAAGTATGCACAAAATAAATCAGCCGCTGTGGTTCAATACCATTTTAATTGAATTGTCTGTGTATTTAAATTGAAATAGTCAATTGCAGATGTATATTTGCCCAGGTAGGCCAGCTTATAAACTAAATTTATTCTGTATCTAACAGAAAGAAACCTGCACAATGTTGCAAAGCCAGGAGCCCCAGGTATTAGATGTACATCTTTCTGTCAGCAGACTGGCCCTTTAAATGGGTCTCAGAGAAAGAACAGTGCATTTATAATTTAGCTTGTCCTGAAGGAGAACTCTTCTCTGTGGGAGGATCCTCTTTAATTACAACTTCACAGTAATAAGATGAGAAATGAGCAAGCAAGAAAGTACTGCTGGAATGAGACATGATAAATCAGTTTGTCCAGGAAGCACGTTTATACCAGATCTATCACCACATTCAGCACGGCGCTATCTTTCTTATTTCAATAAGGAAATCTCATGAAGAAATTTTAATTGCATACTATTAGGTGAAAGTCAATGTCCCATAATGAGCAAAGTGAAACCTGCATTTTTTCTTCTTTTATCTTCATGCTTTGAGTTCCCAAGGTTTAACACAAAATGATTTGCCCTTAAATTGCACCCTTTTTTTTTTTTTTTTTTTTTTCCCTTTTTTCTGAAGGGAATAAGGGCAGAATGAANATCTGTACTGACTTCTGAATATAAGGATTTGCAACTGATTAGACACAGATAATCTGCAGTAACAGCAGACCAAACAGAATTATCAGCAAGAAATGTGGTAAAGCAGGCAATGTTGAAGTTTTTGGGGTGCTGTGCTGTTTTCTTTCCCTTTTCCCTTACCAAATTTTCTCTTTTGGCAAAATGAGAGACAAAACATGTAAAAAAGAAAGAGAAACCAATGAAATAATATTTACTGATACAAGATCTGTTGGTTTTGGAAGTTGAGTCAGAAAATTTTTGCTTATCGTTTTTACTTACAGTCTTTGACATTTTTTTTTCCAAAGGACTTAAAAATACCCAGTTATAAATATTTCACCATTTATTAGTGTAACATTTTTTTCTTTTTTTTTTCCTCATGGAATCTAGACCCTCATGGTCATAACAGCTGCTACAAACACCTCACTTCAACACAGCTCTTTGCATCACATTTAAAACATATAGAAATGACACAGAATGAATTGCTGTCTTAATTTTTTTGCAAAGGACAAGAGTATTAATTTAAGGATCAAGTTCACCTATACTTTTCTGAAATTAGTTCTGAAATTGTATGTCTGCAAATATAATGCTGCTCTCTCTGAGTAGTATTGCTACTGAGCACATTAATAAATGATTGCTGTCTCCTATGATTACAATAAAATATTTTAAAATGAAATCCAGAGATGCAATTAAATTAATGGACTTGATGAGAAATATGAAGCTATAGGATGTTAAAGTGTAAAAGGCTATCTCATGGTTCTGTGAACCTTTTGAGTATCAGATTCATTATCAAGAATTCTGAATTCTTTTAGATTCCACACTGACATTAAAGGCAGAATACCATGAAAGTAAAGCTTAATATGAAGATACATATCTACTCCAAAGCTAAGAGAAGATTCTCATTTTTGGACATGGGCTCACCCTTATTTTTCAGTACATTTTCTCCTAGTCCCATTTGATAAAGTCCACTCACTGATTCCCTCTTTCCAGAGTCTTCAGAGAAGCATCAGAAGTGACTTTGAGAGTTGCTGTGAAGTGGTATGAATAATTCTTATTCTTGGAATTAGTTTTCTTACAACATAAAGCCTTTCCAAAAATAATTCTAATGCAGTTACACTGTATTGCTGTATTTAGGTTTAGATGTTCAGATAGAAAAGCACAAGAACCTTCTTAAATAATAGCCCTGCTGGGAGTCCATACTTTGAGTATCTCCTCTTGAAGGACAATGGATTTTTGCTATTGCTTGCAGTAGAAATAGTTTATTGCATTGAGACTATAAGCCTAAATACAGGAAAACAAAGTCTTATATTTTAATTTTCACTGGTGCAAGTCTGTTTAGTTGAAGGGCTGAGAAAGTGGTAGAGAAAGGATACTATGGTGTCAGATTGCTCTCATGCTTACTATTTATATTTCTTATGGTAGCATTTTCCTGGCAAATTCATCTCACAATGGTCAGCATTGATTGTCTCTTTGGTCAAATGTTATTCTATTGTTCCTGAAGAATAGGAAGAATTTTTGCAAGCTCTTTATTCCTTAAATAGTTTTTCAGTGACCTTTGAAATATTTCGTTACATTATACAAGTGATCATACATAAGTATGCACAAAATAAATCAGCCGCTGTGGTTCAATACCATTTTAATTGAATTGTCTGTGTATTTAAATTGAAATAGTCAATTGCAGATGTATATTTGCCCAGGTAGGCCAGCTTATAAACTAAATTTATTCTGTATCTAACAGAAAGAAACCTGCACAATGTTGCAAAGCCAGGAGCCCCAGGTATTAGATGTACATCTTTCTGTCAGCAGACTGGCCCTTTAAATGGGTCTCAGAGAAAGAACAGTGCATTTATAATTTAGCTTGTCCTGAAGGAGAACTCTTCTCTGTGGGAGGATCCTCTTTAATTACAACTTCACAGTAATAAGATGAGAAATGNGAAGGATGTAGATTTTAGGTAATTTAAAAGGCACCAAGCTTTTGCTGTATGCTTCATGCTTGCAAGTTGGGAGTCAGAGGGGAAAAAAATTCCAATTTTCAAAGTCTCCTATTGTTAAGGGTGACTGAATGGCAGCCTGCAATTATATGATTTCAATGTAATTCATTCAGTAGGGAAGAGGTTGGTTCATAGATGCCTAGCTTAAAAGATTGGCATTGCTGTGTGATTAATTTCCAAACTTTGGAGGTATTTTCAACAGCATACAATGGAAGCATGTGACAGTGACATTTTCTGGATTTGTGCTAGGATTGCTTTATAATTGAAGTGCTAGGCTTGTGGGGATCACATTATCATTTGAGTTTCATTTTTCATAGGGTGACTGTATGTTTGTGTGTGTATATACATACAAATATGCATCCATAAGCATACATGCACATATATGTATACATGAGCACACATGCATGTGATGTGGGGGGGATTTTATTATGCAGATGTCTTCACAGAATGCTTGCACTTGCTCCATTCACAGAGATTTTTAAGAGCTACTTTTTTTCCTTTTCACATAGGAAAGGTAATGATGAGGTTCATTCTTGAAAGAGTTGTAATTTAATGCTTGATTTAGGATATTTAAGACAAAAAAAAAAAGTGTTTGTTTTTTGAGTGAATTAAATTTGGGTGTTGTAATTACAGGTAAAAATGGCTGTAATGGGTAACTAGGAAGTACTTTCTCTACAAGAAGTGTTTTTTTGGTCCATTGTTTGTTATGGTCAATGGATTCCCTAATTGCTTATATTTAAAGCTGTGCCAAATCTTCATTATCGGCCCTCAAACCACATGAACTTTACCTTCACAGAAAAGAGATGAAAAGAAACAGAAATAGAGTGCTTTTGGCTTCTCACCATAAGAAAGATGCACAGCATTTCGGACAAAGGAATCGCAGGCTGTGCTTTAATTTAAACCAGAAAGATGTATATGTAATTTTTGTCTCTCTTAATTGATTTTTCTAGTTAAGAACATACAGGTTTTATATTGCCAGTCTTGACAACTGTAGCAACCAGAATCATCCTTTAAAAACACAGGCTGTAATTTTTTGTTATTTTTGCTATTTTTATGGCTCTGGTAGGTCAGCTTGAGGAAGGATGGAAGTCAGGGGGAAACCTGGAGTTAAAGCTGGCAATGAAGCGTGGCATTGATTCTAGCTGAAGATCTTCTGATAAGATTTTTTTTTTTTTCATAAAAAAAAAGGGAAATTGGCTATTGCTTTTGCTGGAAAACTCACACCAATTTTGGAAGAAAAGATTCTTCAGGTGCAGATCCCAAGGACAGGTCCATATTCTTTGAGTTTCAAGAAACCCTGTGAAAGTATTAGGATTCAGAAATACTTTTGAAGTCATGGTAGAAAAATACCCCTCTCTAAATACAGAAAGTTCCCTCTTAAAACCCAGTCTTAGGGAATGGGATAAATGAAAGGAGTGAAAAGGCAAGAAATTAAACAAGTGCTCTCAATGTTTCTAGTGTGGGAAAGATTGTTGACTGCGCTTTGTTTTGGGTGTTTAAACTTTACCCAACACCAGCCTGAGGGTCTCTGATGATGGCTTGTAAAGAGAAAAAATTAAAATTTAGAAAAAGAAGAACTCCTACACAACAACTTCTCCCCAAAAGCTGGGAAAAAAAAAAAAAAAGAAGAAAACAAACCATTGCAGTGCCAAGATACCTACACACTACCCACATGCTCTGAATTTGTGTGGTGATCAAAAGTCAAGAGGTGAACCTGCTTGGGTCTAGGCAGCCTAGTGCCACTTTGTATTTCTTACCTGGTTTTGACTTATGATGAGGGGTGGTGAGTTGCTGCCTCGGTTTGTGTGTGACATCTCTGCACCTTCAAGCTTGTACAGCATCCTCAGGCTTTGCACAGGTTCCTTGCTTAACTAACGTATGCAGGAGCTCTCCAAAGGGTGGTGACATCTCTATTCATCTGGGTCTCACTGTATTTTCTGAGTAACCCTCTCCTCAGGATGGGGTCTTTAGGAGGCCACAATATTATAGGGCTAGAGATTGCTTTTGGCATTTCAGCAAACCAGGGTCATCTTTTGAGTGAATCCAGCACCAGCACTGGAAAGTGCAAGGGAACGTGAAAGAGCTGTGAGTCAGTGTCATGAAATGATAAAAGCTGTTAAAAATGTCACATTGCCTGTCTGGTCCTGGTGACTGAAGGCAGCAGAGCAAGGAGGAGGAGATGGAAAGGTAGAATGGGGAGACTTGCGTGGGTTGTGTTTCCCTCCCTTGGTGAAAGGTGGGCTTGTATGATGGACACACACCATGTGAGGGAAATTCAGCTCTCAGTATGAAATGATTGTCTATTTGTTCTGCTTGTGGAGCTCCCATTAATGCCAGTGGGACCCATGGAAAGAGTTCTGAATGGGAAGCCAGGAGCAACTGTGATTCAGAGATGAGCAATTTGCCCCATAATGTGAAGATAGTTTTATGAGCTGTGTACTCAAGTTGCTCTACACTGAAATTGAAACTCCTCTAAAATGATCCATTTGTACAGTCACCTGGTCCCACTACATTACATAAACACCAATGTTTGGGATTTTTTATTGCATGCCTTCTGGGATGTTACGGATACAGGACTGCAAAGGGCTTACACCATAAATCTAGACCATTTATACCAGAAAAAAAGAAATTTTATTATGCCTTTCATATTTCATATCAAATTTTTTTTAATATCAATTTTGTTCCTATAATTTCCAAGAAATTCCAGTGTTCAGCAATAGCTATTTCAAAACAATTTCAATTTTGACAAAGATATACTCATAATAGGTTCATAATATAACATAAGTGGTGGCAAGTGTCTGTGATTTGTGTCACGATAGGGAAGAAAGGGCTAAATAATAGGCTTTCCATAATTTTCTGTAAAAACTCTCAGGTTAACAGCTTCTCCCCTTTTACTAACTCTATGGCTAATTGGCAATGATGCAATGATATCAGGTGTTTATGTATGATTTCCTGACAGATTTGGTGTGTGTTGAAGTATTGACACAGAGAAAGTGATTTTGTGCTTTTTGTTTGTTTGTTTGATTGTTTTTGGGGTTTTTTTTGTTGTTCTTTTGGTTTCTTGTTTTTGGTTCTAGAGATGAATTCATAAAATAATGTTTGGGCAAATTGAGACAAGCAGCTAAAAACTGGTCTTATAATGATGGTTACCATCAATTATTTTACAGTTACCAACATCAAGAAAGAGAGGAAAAATTCTGAAATTCTGCCCATTCTCCAAGACAAGATAGAGCAAGGATGATGTATCGAAGGAGAAACAAAACAGAGAGAAAATTGGTGATAACTCATCTCCAGTATATGAGATAAACAACAATTTTACTAAATCATGCAACACGTAAAATACGTAGCTCTAAACTCAGGCATCTGTATCACATTGCTAATCAGGAAAGGAAAGAAGACCTTTTGAGTGATTTCCTGACAAAAAATGTGCCAAGCTATTATTATGTGATAGCTAATGTATTTGTTTAATTGCAGTGATGCAAAAAGAGAATTTTCATTTGAAACAAATGAGTTGGTGGAAGATGGTACTATGTGGTGGCTGTTGAGTGACCTTGATGTCATGGGCTATGAAGGCACCTGGACTCAACTCAGTTCCAGTTCTCTGTCACTGGGTGAAAAGAGCTGTCTCTCCTGTGCCACCACCTACTTCAGGAGTGTCATGGGAATGAAAAGCTCTGTGAAGCTCTGGCCATCTCTCACTCAGTTCCTCTGGTCCAAGGAACATCCTAATCTGGTTACACAGCAAAAAGGAGGCTTGTGTTAGCTGTAGCCCTGTTTTCAAATCACTGTTGAGTGGGGCTGACACTTCTGGGTTAAGAGAACCTGCTGGAGAACCTTGCCAGCATGAATGGTTTAGTTTAACACAGTTGCTTGGAAGACATTCCTCCCTTTGCAATGTATACAGGGGGCTTAATGACTTGAAAAAACTACCTAAATAACTACTTCGTGATCTACTGTAGGCCTCTAACTGTATTAAGGCTGCTTCTTAGTTTTATCTCTAGTTTCACATTTGAAGTTGGGCAGTATGGGCATAAACTTCTCTGTTTCAAGTATTTCTTGCTTTCCTAGACAGTACAACTTCCTATTTTTAGTGGAATAATTATTTCTGTAAATATCTTTAACTTTATTTAACACAGAAACACAGCTGAGCAGAACATACACCAGTCTACAGGCTAATATAGAAATGCTTCAGTTTTGCATTATCTCAATAAGTGACTTACTGATACACTGAATTCTCTATTTGAAAAGATTTGAATTTGTTAAAATGACTTTTAATTTGGATGTGCAATTATTCCAAGGTCCTATCTCTGAAATATATTGAAAGCCTGTGCTGTTAGTAAAACTCTTTTCCAGTTATAAGTCCATTTTGTCTTCTTGCAGCAATATAAAAAAACCCCAACCCAGTAATTGATATGTGATACCATAGTGCAAAGCTTATGCTGAACATAGTTGATGCATGATGTAAGATAATGAGTTTTGTGTTTTAAACCCATATCTGTTATGTTTAACACATCCTGCATGTGGGAGCATCTGCTGACTACCAGAGGTGTTTGCTTCTGGAGACAAGTACCTGGTTTGTAGGTGTAACAGTTTCTATGAACTAGTCATCAGATTATCAAGGAGCAACATTGTTCATCCAGTTTCAAAGCAATGTAATAAAATTTCTTCAACTAGTATGCTTTTGATATGCTCTGGAGGACTTAGTTACATGAAAAATCAAGAACAGATTTTTTTTTTTCTTTAAAGGATCCTTTCAAGATCAGAAACACATGAGGACTATGAAATCTTTTAGAATCAAAATATTACCTTTCCCCATATTGTGAGTTTTAGGGTTTTCTGCAGCATCTGTCTGCAACCTTTACAACCTGGAGAAGTAGAACAAGGTGCTAGTAAATAATGGTCCTTAATTCTGTAATCAAATACATCCAATCCTAGCTGTAAGGGGTAACATGGAAACCCCAAATAGTTTAAATACCTGATTTTAGCAGTGGAAAAAGTTCTCTAACCACAGCTGAAGAACTCATTCAAATCTTGATCATGGTGGGACCTGCAAAGGTGAGCTAACCTCTTCAAGCTGGAAGGAGGTTGCCTCCCCAAAGATTTCTTGAGTCAACAACCCATCCACACACCTTGTGCACCCACTTTCTCAGCCCAGTGACCCACTGAATGAAAACTTGATGTTATTTGACCTTTTCATCTGATTAAAATGCTTGGTGCTGGATTTAGTCAAGTTTGGATACCACCATGGCATTTTGAATTCAGGATGACTATATAATATCAATTAAAATGACAGTGACAGGGTTTTTCTTGTACAGCTCTTTAATACAAGCTGTAAGACACAGAGGGGCTTGGTGGTTTCTTTGTGCCTCGTTTCTTTCCTAGCCTCTGTATTTTCAACTAAGGGGACACGGTCCCCTGCCAGTAGATGCAGGCTATTTAAATGCTCCATTGGAGAGGGATTAAAGTTTATGCAAGGTCACTGGGGATGTGATAATTATAATCACAGGTTTTTGGCTCCACAATGACAGCCATTTGTTATTTTCGCTTGAGTAATTCCTGCAGCTTGGAGCTGTTGACAAGCGTGCACTGATTTACTGGCCCCCCCAGGTCCCAAGGCAGTGTCCGCTCTGAAGTCTGACACCCCTGCCTGGCTCCTGCTGCTTTCAGTATCTTTTCTGCTGCGAGCTGCAATACTGACTGAAAATTGGAGAAAAATATTGTGTTAGTTTATAATGGGATCAGAGAGAGAGAGAAAGAGAGACATAGGGTTGCTGAGTTTGCTACTACTCTGCAGCTTCCCCACTCCCCTTCTACAGCTGAGCATTTGTTACTGTGTTGTGATGGGATTAATAAAATATTGATGTGATTTACAGTGTAAGACCATTGGAGTATTTTTGTGGTGTAGAGGCCTTGAGAGCCTGGATGAAAAGATCAAGAGAAAAAAAATCCATTCCTTTGAGAAGCAGATCTCTCTTCTGTCTCTTCAGCCTCCTCATCTCCTTTTCCCTTTCTTTTTGATTTATGTTGCCTTATTTTGTTTGTTTTTGCAATCAGAGGTAAGAGCATTTTAATATATATTAAATGGTGATAAATTGAGAATAGTTGATGGGTTAGGACCAATATGACATTTGTCTTTATGGGTGGGGAGATTGATAACTCATGAGTGGCGTGAAAAAATCAAGCAAAATCACTTAATAGGGAATCTATTTTTTGGAAGACCATTTTTCTTTGTGCATGCACATGACTGCCATGATAGCTCTTTATATTTTGTTTATTCAGCTTATCTGTGCTTTCCCCAGGCCTCCAATTTCCTCACTCCTTTCCCTCTCTAAAATACCCCAATCTTCCTAATTTGCAATTAATACATGGTCTTTTTCACTCCCCTGATGAACCTCCAACACCAATTGGTTCCTTGTCTACAATTCAAGTTTCTCTTTGCTCTTTGTGAATACATTCCAGAGTCTTCTATGTCTTGTCCAGCATCTGTGCTTTCACTACTGATCACAAACCAGGTAGGTCCAGGATACTTCCAGATGACATGATGGCAGAGGAGCAACTGGGAAGCTCATAATACCAGAGGAGCTTACAGACTTTATGACTTTCATGAGCTGCCTGAAAGCCTTGTCTAACAAGCTGCCCTTGCCCAGGCCTGGTACTTTCCCTCAGCCTAGCATGGCATCTCTCCTTCTTCCTGTTCTGATAGCTGAATCTGGATTTGTCTTTGTTGTCTCCTTGGCATTATTTAACCTCAAACTTCTTGCTCCTGCCTCTTTTTCAGTACCTGGCCTCCTGGAGCTTTGTAAAAAGTCTTAGGCACTTACATATTTTGTACTGGTCAGATGCGGTTGTCACAAAATATTCCTTTCTCATCAAGACACCTCAAATTTCCTGGAGTTACCTTGATATCAGTTGCTCAGCATTATATTATGTCTTTTTTTGTAAAAGATATTTCTATGAATGCTAGGATGAAGAAATGCTGGGCATGTGTAAGGTCTAGTAGCAGACCTGGTATAGTCCCATTGCAGATGTGATATGATTTGTGCTTTCTTGGGGAACTAGGCAAATAGGAAAGTCTTTCTGGCTGTCCCCATATAACCAGTGTCCTATCACCAAGTTTCACCATTACTCCCAGCACAGATGCCTTGCCAGCTTTCTTCTTTGTTTCCAGTAAGTGTTCCTTCTACAGACCAGGAAATTACTTCCCCAGTTCTTATGTGAGGAAATAATTCTACCTTTCCACCCAGATGTATCTCTGGGAAGGTTTGGGCATCACTGATCAATGCTATATTACTCTTATGTCTCTGCCCCATCTCCAAGACTGTGTTGTTTTACATTTCTAATGGTAAATTTCAGACAGCTTTCTCAGATTTCAAACCTCCCTCTCTTTCCATCAGGTTTCTTTATAAACCTCTTCTTTCTAGTATGTCTTGTAGTAACAGGCTGCCCAGAAAAGTGCTTGAGTCACCATCCCTAGAGGTGTTTAAAAGGAGGTGTGATATTCAGGCACATGTTTTGGTGTGGACTTGGCAGTGTTACATTTACATTTGGACTCAATGATCTTAAGAGTCTTTTCCAACCTAAATGATTCTATGATACTATGAGTATGAACTATGTAAGATCAACATAATTTTTCACATTATTTATTCCTTTCACCCTCTGGCTATCTTCTGTCCACCAACCTTGACTGTTTCTGCTTAATCAAAATACAGTTTCTGAAATTTGAATTCTATACATATGGATTTTCTTCTTCTGAGTGTATTATCCCAATATGGGTATAATATCCTAATATATTTTTTAACTCAGTCCATGAGTCTGCTATTAAGGTGAAAAACATTTGATTTACCCTTGAAGTTTAATTTAACATTTTTCTCCCTTCTCTAGTTTCACCTCCAGAGCTATAGCAATATTTCCACTTATTTAACACTTATTTAACACCTGCTTCAGCAGAGATCCTTATTTGTATTATTTCTTTCTTAGCTATTGTAATCTTCTGTGCTTATCTCTGCCTGCAAACCTGGCCCCATTTCACTATGAGCTAATTGAAAGAACTTAGAAAGTAGGCAAAATGCAGGCAAAAGGAAGGTTTGCTGTCTCCTTTATTTTCCAGCAAAATTGAGCCACTTGTTTGGTTTCATGTAGTGTCTTTGTCAGAGGCATCAGCAGAGCCCTTCTTTATAGCATGCCACATCCAAGGCTGAGTGGGAAGTCACTGGACTTCTGTAAGTCCTTTTATTGTTATAAAATAAAAACTAACCTTTGAGGAATTTTAAATAACTTATTTTTTAAAAGCAGTATTTGCCACTTAAACAAAAATGTCTTCTCTAATACTATATTATTTTTATATATTAGGATATATATTATAGTATTTTATATATATTATTATATATAATACTGCATTATCTATAGTATAGTATTATATTATATTAGTATATATACATTATATTACAATGCATAAAGGTTAATGTTGAGGAACAATGATCTGCCACTGTTGTGCAAAATAACTACATTAAGAACATTATGATGGTAAAACAAATCTCTATGGAGTCTGGGGCTGTTACAAACATAGGTGAATTAATTAGTACCTGTGAATTAGTAGTGTTTTCATCTGAGTGAAAAGAACCACAGAGAAGTGATTTAATATTACCAGCACTCATGCTCTTTTGTATTGCACAATGCCTTGTGCTGTTTGTGGGCTGCAGTCTGCAATGCTCTCAGCAGCAGCGCTGGCTTCCCCTGCTCACACCAAAACAGCAGCAGAGCTGAGCTCAGCAGGCACTTGCTATTAGCTTCCCATCACTACCATCAATAGTGTCAAGAAACTGAATATGAGCCAGCAGTGTGCCCAAGCAGCCAAGAAGGCCAACAGCATCCTGGCATGGATCAGGACCAGTGTGGCAAGCAGGAGCAGGGAGGTGATTGTGCCCCTGTACTCGTGAGGCCTCACCTTGAGCACTGTGTCCAGGTTTGGGCCCCTCACTACAAGAAGGATGTTGAGGTGCTGGAGAGAGTTCAGAAAAGGGCAACGAGGCTGGTGAAGGATCTGGAGAGTTTCTCCTATGAGGATAGGCTGAGGGAGCTGGGGTTGTTTAGTCTGGAGAAGAGGAGGCTGAGGGGGGACCTTATTGCTCTCTACAACTACCTGAAGGGAGGTTGGAGGGAGGTGGGGGTCGACCTCTTCTCCCAAGTTCAAAATGCCAGGACAAGGGAGAATGGCTGCAAGTTGAACCAAGGGAAATTAAGGTTAGATATCAGGAAAAATTTCTTTCCAGAGAGGGTGGTTAGGCATATGAATGGGCTGCCCAGGGAGGTGGTAGAGTCCCCTTCCCTGGAAGTGTTTAAAAACCGTGTGGCTGTGGTGCTGGGGGACATGGTTTAGGGACCCTGGCAGTGCAGGGTGAACGATTGGACTTGATGATCTTAAAGGTCTCTTCCAGCCAAACGATTCTATGATTCTATGATCAAGAAAACAGATGGGTGAGAATAGTTACAGCTCAGAAGAAAACTATCTGGAGATGAGAGCTCAGGAAGTGAGGAATCAGGAAAGTGGTCTGAGTCCTTGGGAAGCTGCTGGTGTTTGTAAATGGGGGACTAGAAGGGAGGCTGCAGCTCAACTCTGAAGGCCAAAGGTTAAGAGATGAAGGTTAGGGATAGTCAGGGAATAGGTGTCAGGAAACCACTCTGGTAGGGGAGAGGGGAGAATAGAAAAAGGAATTGTGTGAGTGTTTTGAAAGCTGGGACTTGTATGTTTGTATTTCCAGTTCATGTGGGATTCAGCTTTCAACCTATAACAGATATGGTATGATATTATGCATGTGTCTTGCATGACCTACACAACTTACTGTCATAGTCATATATATGGTCAGCCAAAAATATTACAGAAAAAAAATAATAAATGTGTTGTGTATTAGTGTGGAACTGTTTTGAAATCCCATGGGTTTTAGGCAAATTTGTACCATTTTTGGTGCAAGAGAAAGAGAACACTCTACTGCATAGCCTGTGTTGGACATATTGATCAAGCTTTTTCCCAAATAACCCTAAAATTCACAGCAGATTGGAAGAATGCAAAGTGGTTGCTGTTCTGCAGCATGGTGAAGAATTACTTTATTTGGCACTGAATTGTGTAGGAATTCTACCAGCTCTTTACCACACAGGAAGTAGTACAAGTGCAATCTAGAAGTCAGATTTTCTTCCTTTGTAGATGTTCTCTTGTTGCTTTAAAGGAATTTCATTTTTACAAGGCAAATGTTCAAAGAAAACAAATTTGTAGCACCATCACTGTGAGATGACTTGGAATTTGCTAGATGAGATGGATGAAAGATAAGTAGGAAGTAAAGTGGAAGTAAACTGGGTAGGTTTAGGCTGGGCTATAGGGAAAAATTTTTCTCTGAAAGAGTGGTCCAGACACTGGAATAAGCTGCCCAGGGAGGGGGTTGAGTCACCGTCCCTGGATGTTTTTAAGGATTGTTTGGATGTGGTTTTGTCTTTTCCAACCTGAATGATTCTGTGATTCTCTGTAGGACTTTGGAGGATAAATTAAGTGAATATTATGTGGGTCCCATAGGCTGGTAAGTGCTACTTTGCCAAATTTTCCTTGTGCACAAGCGATCGTGAGTGTAGAGCAGCAGTTGCTAGCCTGTCTCTCAAACATCCAGCAAACAGTTGCTTACATGAGTCAAACAGATGGGGAAGATCTGTTTGGACACTCAGCCTGCTATATCCTCATATTAGAACACTAACACAATATATAGGCAAAATGAGAGTCTAGTCATTAAAAATAAGTACTGAACCACCCTTTAGCACACCAATGACCAACAAGGACATGTTTTCATCTCTTCAGTATAGAAAAAGCTGATATCAAGAGGACAATGATCAGTTTTTCTTGGTTGAAACTGATTAGGATGTAATAGACTTAATTTTAGAAAATTTAGAAAGTTGTGCTTCAGAAACAACTTTCTAACTTTCTGGACAGGCAATGATACAACAGCAGAGTTATTGAATCCCTATATCTGTAGATTTTCACTGTTAGAAACTGAGGAATAGTGGGATACTTGTTCCTGGACTGGAACAGATAAAAGGATTAGATTATTTTTTGTATTCTTTGTTTCATTCCTGAAAGAATGATTTAAACTTAATAATATTATTCAGTATCTTATTCACTTCCTAGTGTTTCATGAATTAATTGCTCTACTTTTTATTCCCTCCTGTCCACCCTTTTTAAGCTTTACACAGGTTCTTTACCTTTCTTCCCTGGTTTGTAGGATCTGTTGCTGGGAAATGATGTTAGTTCCTATCTACTTCTTAACCCAGTGCAGCTGTGCTGGCAAAGTAAGTCTGCCACAAACTCCTTAGTCCTGAGTGATGCACTGTAGATGAACGGTGCTATATAAATGTAAATTTCAATTCATCCCCTTCATTCATTCAACAAGCTATCAACACAACCTTGTCATTTCAATTTTTCACACTTTTTTTGTGGGAGTCCTCTGTCTCAGTGAAGTCTCATTTCCTCAGTCCAGTGCCAAAGGTGACCAGGCTGTATTAGAATATACAGTCAGTTTGGAGGTTTTTTTTAAGTGGTCAGACATAATGAGGAGGAAGGCAGTTGCAGCCTCAGCCAACCTTTCTCTGTGCTTCACTGACTGGACCCCAGCCAAACCAGTAGTGCTGCCATCTCCACCATTGTCCATGTACCAATATGTGCCCTGTTAGCTATATTTTTTCAGATTTCAGTTAATGAAACATTTTAACATTGTTTAATAGAAACAGTGAAAAAAAAAAATTAAAGCAAATGTTAAAAGTCAAGAATACTCAAGGCAGAGAAAGAAATATATTACAGAAAAATTGTATTTAAAAATTCCCCCTTCCCATTACTGCCAGAAAGAAGAGCTTTTGCTGTTCTGCCTAGGAATTTTTCTCCACAGATTGTTTGAATATAGGTTTTGTAGATGAAAATAGCTTTGTGTGTGCTTGCACAGCCTTTTGACTAGGGATACCAGTTCTGACATGATAGGGTCAGTGACTTCCCAACTAGTTAATACCAACATATTCAAGAAGAACAGAATATACAAGGTCCTTAAACAGCCACCCATGATATTCTGACCATTTTATGTTTTCACCTAATCTTCTAAGTGAAAAAAAGCTGATGCTCCCTCTGTCACTTAAAATGTCATTGTCACTGACATGCCTGTACCCTGGCTGGACAGTATTAAATAACTTTTCCGGGGTTTTTGAAATTATTTTTGCTACATCTGACCTGCTTGCACAGGTTGTTTACACTGTTTTGACATCCTACCAAACATTTCAAGACACTCTTCTAATGTGGTCCTGGTTTTATATCAAATTCAATTTATTCATTTGTCCTTAAAAAAGTACAGCCTGTGTATCATATTGTATGTGTGGGTTTGTCAATTTTCAGCCCCTTGTGAAAGCTGCACAATATTATCTAAGATGTGTATGTTATTACCCCAAGAATCCATGGGGAGAGTCTGAATTTGGAGTTGGAATACTTGATTTTGATCTTCTTTAGCAACATGTCTGCTTTTTAGAATAGAACTTTTCTGCTGTCTCTTATAGACACTTCTCCAACACCTAACTCCTGAACCTTATACAAATGAAAATTATCTTCTTATTTATCTTAACCTCTCATGCAATCTCCCTTACGTCTCTTTCTCTGCCTCCTGTATTAATTTTTTTCTTTACACTCTCTTAACTTCCTTCTGCAATCTTTCTAGTCCTCCTCTCTACTTAATGTTTTATAGCTTGCATATGCCTCTTTCTTAACCTTAATTACTTTTTGCACTTCCTACTCCTAGTGTATTTATTGCTTGATAGCACACATAAGCCTTGGCATATATTCATTTATCTTTGCATGTTTCTCATTTACCTTTGGTTCATTTGGTAGTATTTCTGCATCTCAGCCAAAAGCCTGTGGGTTCAAGATTCACCCCGACATTAAGAGTGTTTTTTTGAGGGGTTCATGCTGCAATTGACTTACAACACTTTTGCATACCATAGTGCATAGACCATAGTCTTTGAGTGGTACCTTCCATAGGCATTTCCTCTACACAACCCTGCTACTTGACAGGTAGAAGTTCGAGACCCCACTGCACGTTCAGTGGAAAGAGTAAGAAAACTCCGTGTCTTGATAAATACTTTGAAAACAAAATCTTTCAGGGACCACTGCAATACATGTGAGTTATAGTTAGCTTGTGCATTTGGCTGCTTTTCATTGCTAGAATGTGATGGGATTTAATGAGGACAATTGAACAGTTTGACAATTGTTTGTTTTGTGGGGTGTGGCAAAAAAATTAGTATTATATTGAACTCTGTTCACCAACCCTGTTTAAAATTCACTGACCTAGGGGTAAGAGCCTCATATGCTAAACTATCAGGCTAGTTACTCTTCCTTGTGTCTATTAAAAATAAATTTTGATTATTTCAATAACAGTGTAGCTTTTAGGTGCATCGTATTTTTATTTGCTAATACAACAAATTGATGCTCTGTCTTCTTAAAGCAACTGTAAACTTAGAATTGTATATTAATTTTTTGTGAGTTACCCAAGTT
The DNA here is from genome assembly GCA_013401355.1 of Ceyx cyanopectus. Lineage (NCBI taxonomy): Eukaryota > Metazoa > Chordata > Aves > Coraciiformes > Alcedinidae > Ceyx > Ceyx cyanopectus. Next base: position 57,970 of record VYZU01043377.1, read on the forward strand.
TGGGGCAACCTCTGTGGTTTTACATCAGTGAAGTCAGAACCAAGAACAGTTTTAATTCAGACTAGATTGTAATAACAGACAAGGTGGAGGACCTGAAATGGTCTCATTTTCCCTGGTTTTTTTTGTTATTCATAGGTATCTCTGAGCTGCCAGTCTACTTTTTTTTTTTCTTTTTTCTTTCCTATAACAGCATGTAATATTGCTAAATTCTATACTCTAATTACAAGGTTGGCTTAAAATAAGATATCCTTTTAAAGTAAATGTTACTGTATTTTGACTTGTTTTCTGAAGAATTAATCACTGTGCTTTTCATTGTCACATTTATACGCTATCCTCTACCTCTAGTTGGAAAGTGTGTTATTGAAGAAAGGGTGCATTAAAGAAAATTGCACCATAAAATAGGCATCCATATCCTGGTCAGATCCATGTCTGACAAAATAGTATGTGATGTTCATGGCAGGTGGATGTTAACTAAGATTTGCTACGCAGTTCTGGGCATGTCTTCTCTAGATTTTATACTAACTTCTATGGGAAAAGAACTTAGATTTAAGGTAGCAAAATTAGAACATAGAGAAGGTCAATTGTTACTCCTTGTTATGCTGCTGCTATTCACTATCCTTGAAGAAAGCCAGAGGAAATCTGATGAATATATTTTTAATTACGTTTTCTTACAGCAAATTACACCAAAACTGCCTCTGATGATGTTAGCCATCAATTTAGTGGAAGATAACTCAGGGAAACAAAAATAAAAACTGAGTTGGAAATCTACAGCTGATTTATAAATTGTCTGCTAAAGGCAATTTGCTCTCTTTGTCTGCTGCACTTACCCAATTGCTGCGGAAACTAATTGCTCTTTTCTGGGCATTCTTTAAAGGAAGAATAAATAAATAAATAAACCCCACACCACGAAACAAAATAAACAAAAATGTGTGCCAAAGTGAAACAGTGAATTGTAATCGGAGCTTCCCACTAATTATTGTCTTCTTATCAGAGAATCGTGTCCAACACAGAAATGTAATTGCAAATGACAACACGAACACTGGCTATGACAAGCACAAGGTGGAACATTTTCGAGCACATACAGAGCTCCGGCAGTGTCAAGGTCTTTTTCAGGTCAGATCCCTAGCAGCTGATCTAGTTCTGTGCTGAGGGTGATTCAGAGGTTAAATCTTATACCAAAGGGCTGTTCTGGTCAGACACATAATTGGAATAACAAAGTCAATATATGTTGCTGGTTGTGGGACACAATCTTCATTTGATCTCTCACACGGCAGATTAATTAAGTGTTATCAATTAATGGCCTGGTAAAAGTGAACACCCTGTTAGTCAGTTTTCCAAGTAGTGTCAAGCATATGCAAGCCCTGAGGGGAAGGAGAGGGTGGGGGGGATTCACCCCTGAACTGCACAATTGCTTTCCAAGAGCTGGAGAACAAAAATAACCAGCATGTAGATGGCAAAAAGTAACAACAAAAAATTATTAAATGTTTTCGCTTGGTTCTCTTTTTACAGTTACTCTGAGCTTGAGTGGAACTGTCTTTGTAGTCATTCAGACAGACTCTCATCAAATCCCTTTGTGATAAATATTACTGCAATTGTACACTAGTATATATCAAACAGCAGCAAGCAACATGCAGGGCTGGGTGAGGTGGTACCTTTGAGTACTGAGGGACACGGACCTACTTGGAGGAACAGTAAGATTGCTCTCCTTAACCTGCTGTGACTACTCAGGTAGACAACTGTTCATCAGTGTGAGTAATTAGTGGTGTTAATTACTAGGTTTGCAGTGTTTAGGGTGTCCACCAGAGAGAACTAACAAAGGTGTTTCTAAGCTCAATAGAAAGAATACTTCAAATATTCTTTGTGTTGTGGGATGGACTTTTATTTTTTTGTAACCTTTGTAAAATATTTTGCATTTCTAAGATTTTAGAGTATGGTTTGCAAAAATGGAATTAACTATATAAAGTGCATGAGAACACCTAACACTCAACTGCATTTTTTGGAAAGGTGTTTGGGGCATAAATAAATGAATGAGTTCCTTCAGCCCACCCAGCAACAAATAATAGAGCTGAAAACCAAACAGTCGTTGATGCTCTTCCTTATCAAGAGCCTGTTTAATTTTGCAAGTTCACCACCAGCCACTGTTTTGAGAGCTTGCTCAGAGGATACACATGGGTATTCAGATTGCCTTCAAAAACAAACTGGAGAGATACATTATTCAGAACATCTGCCTAAAACTCTTTCTCTTGTGAGGCAGACACAGATACCATTTTGTTTCAGGTTGTCACACTGATGTTCCAATTCAAGGAACCTACATTTGAAGCATAACCATTTTTTTGGGGAAAAAATACATTCCAGTTCAAACCAGAAGGAGGCAGCTTGTTTGTCATGTTTATTTCTTAGTTACACACTTTCTCAGTGTGGTGGCAGGATTAGCACAGACTGCAAGGTCACGGCATGTAGCCTGAAGAGAGCTGCAGCTAAGGAATGCTGGGACTTGTGTCCTGCACTGCTTCTGAATTTTTGCTTTTCAGTAATTACATTTATTTTCATTTGTTTGTTTTGTTTGTGTAGTTTGTTTTGCTTTGTTTTCCTTTTTGTTTGTTTGTTTCTGTGGTTGTTTTCTTTTCCAATGAGTGGATTAAATTCTAGACCAAAAGAGGTTTCAGTTGCCAGATTAGAGAACGTAGAATGTAATTTTTCTTAACATAGTTTTCAAAAGTCTATCTGTCCTTCCTCTGTTTTTTGTCTGTTTCAATCTCATTAGATTGTTTTGTTGTTTTCTGCATCTCCTGATGGATTTGAACTTTGTCTATCCTGGTTTTTGCAGATTTTCCATGATATTGTAATTTCCCCAAAAACCCCATATTGGATGCCTAACTTTATTTTCTGGTGGCCTGTATTTTAGATCATGGGTGCTTAGTACATTTTGTAGATCTGGTTACTAGGACATGATCAACCATGTGCTGAGGGGATTTCATGGAGCCTTTTACTGAAGACTCCAAAGAGAACAAGGCAAGTTTGACCTTTCACGTAAATAGATTTTGTGCCAAACTATTAATCAGGTTTGAACTGGAGTGATATTGTTTACACTTTTGTTCTTTTTCTCTCCCAAGTATTTCCTTCTGTTATTACTGTTCTTTGCTAAGAGGTAAGCTTGCAAGCCAGTATTCCAATGGACAGGCATGAAAATGGTCCCTGCACTCAAAGAGCAGAGACTCATTCACCCATGGCTGGCCAGGTGTGATTGTCCATATTCCTCTACAGGAAAAGAAGATACTTTGAGACTATAAAACCAGCACAATTAACATGTCCTAAATGACCAAAGTTAAGGCTCTCATGTTAAGGGTCTCAAATATAAGGTTTTGTCATGGTCTGAAGCAGTATATGTCCTCCCACCACATAGTTGCTGTTGTAAGTGATTGGTGGCCAAGCAATGGTAGAAGAATGGTGTCATCACAGCTTTTTGGTGTTAAAACAATTCAGTTTTCGCTAAATTGCTTGGCTTTCCAAACTCTCTATAACCACGTTGTTTGCTGAATAATGTTCATGCTTTGCCATAATTTTCATGATATTTCCTGATAGGAGACTTGGTAATAAAATCACTTCTAAAAATGCATTTGCAAGTTGCAACAGTATTTTTTAAGCAGAGTAATCTTCCTCAGTTTTGTCTCCATGATTAAGCATCTGAGTTTATTTCATATATTTTGTTTTATTCAGCTTAACATAAGCAAAAGAAACAGTCCCCCAAACCCTCACTTTTTAAAACTATTTTGACATGCGATTTACTGAAGTTATCTGATAAATTTCAGAATGAATATATGTCTTCTTGCCTTCATATAATACTATGTGTAATAGCTGTGGCTGTCTGTATTTTTCCACATTGATAAGATGAAGAATGTAGAATTTCTGCAGTCTCCATTTGTTTTTTTGGGACAAAAAGGATAATACCTTTTCTGTAGCATTTGCTACTTGCCCTGCACTGCTTACATCTTACTCCTTTTCTCTCCTGTTTGCTTGTTTCATTGGCCATATCCACAAAGCAGAATCTGTCATTACCCAGATAATGCTGTCACTTCTGTAAACATGTTTCCTACTGACACTTTGCTATTAATAGAGAGGATGGTTGAAGCATCAGTGCAAACTTCCCTGCTGCAGTGCTGCCTGGTTCTCCAGGTGGGAGTGGAAATAGCTAAGGAGGATGTGGGGGAAAGTCTTCTGTTTGTTTTATAAAACAGGGTGAATTTCAAGTGGGTGCATTGTCAGCAGATGGTTGATGTAAGAACACACTGAAGGTCAGCACTGGGCAGCTAATTAGCAGTTGTATAGTCCTTAAGACACTGAAACTTGCTGCTGCTCAAGCCCCTGGAAAAGGTTTTGAAGTCACTCAGCAAAACCAATGGGCACCAGTACCAAAATCCTGCTGTTGGGATGTCTTGCAGGTCTTAAGCTTATGTTACTATTGTGGATTGGTTTTTTTTTTTTATTGTTGTTTTGGGGTGGGGTTTTTTTTGTTTTGTTGTTTGTTTGTTTGTTTTTTCCTAGAACATCTACATATTAGGATAGGAAACTCTGCCATGCTTTTCTCAACATCTTTACATGAGAACTTGAGCTCCAGCTCGAAAAATATTCCACTGTCGTATGTTCTGTCCAGTTTGAGTGATGTTTTCTGAAGAGTAGGGAATATTTGGTGCCTTTGAGTGAAGCCTATGACCCTTGCTACAACTGCTGAGTACAAAGTATGTCACTGCCCCTCCTTCAGCCACTTCATGGGTAAGGATGCTCTCACTGATGTGTTCCGTTGAAAATGGCACTGAACTTACAATAAAGGAAAGCATTTTCAGTGGCCTGAGCCAGTAGTACCCTGGTCCATTGCAAACAATATCACAAAAGGAGGATTTATATGCTGCTTATGCAGGATCCTTAGGATTCTGACAGACCTTCACTCTTTTCTACACTGTCATCACAGTCTTCCTTGCAATTTTAGTCACTTTACTACCAATAAAACTGGATTTTTATAGGATCTTAATTCCTTCCAGAAGAAAGCTTTGAATATGTGAGACACAAGTTTTGAAAGCAAATGTGTGGGGTCTTTTTTCATTTTAAAATTTCCAGTACCTAAAGAATGACTAACTGTATTCTCATAAAACATTCCTTGGTTCAAAGAAACTCTTCCTACTACCTGCAGACACTTATCTCAGGTTATTTAGCCTAGAGAAGGCTCCAGGGACACATCATGTCTACCTTTCAGTATCTAAAGGGTACCTAGATAAAAGATGGGGACAGTCTTTTTATCAGGGTCTGTTACAACAGAACAAGGGATGATGGTTTTCATCTAAAAAGGGCACATTTAGACTAATATTTTTTTACAGTGAAGGTGGTGAAACACTGACACAGGTTGCCCAGAGAGGTAGTAGATGCTCCACCCCTGGAAACATTCAAGGTCAGGGTGGACAAGGTTCTGAGCAACCTGGTCTGGTTGAAGATGTCCCTGCTCATTGCAGTTGGTTTGGACTAGATGAACTTCCCACCAAAAACATTCTATTATTCTGTGAATCTATGATCTCAGTGTGGGGATAGATGACAGCTTATATGAGTATGTACAGTTAAACACAGGGGATAGCTTACAGGGAGTCATTTTTCCCCTAATGAACTGGCACATATTTATGCTACAAAAAAAATCTTGCATTCTGATAGAAAACCAGACCAGGATCTATGTTTCTATTTACACTTAGAAGCAACCTCTATATTACTGCAGGCTGGAAATCTGCAGTGCTGATTTACCCCTTTGTGTAAAGTGGCTGTAATAACTTACTCAACTGAGATCCAGCCAAGGGAAACCCAAACATCACACTCCTCAAAAGACATTCCAACAACACAGTGTTTCTGAACTCCAAATACAGTAGCATTTGTCAGGTTCTGAATTTCTTCAAAAATTATTATTTTTATGAACCTTTTGTTGCCTCAGAAAGAGCCACTTTACATCATGTTATGATGTCCCTCACCTTCAGTTTCATATCCAGAGTTCTGGGACAGTTCCTAGGCACCTTACAGAGGAACTAAAGGCTGATGTATTTTCAGTGTTAGATTGTCACCCAAGTTTATTTAAGGCCAAATGTACCAAGGAGCCTTTTGTGAGCTTGTAGCTGTGCCCATCAGAGTGCAAGGTATACAGCCCAGGCAGACCAAGCCAAGCCAATGGAAACTATTACACAAGAAATACTGTATGTAAGCTTTACAGTTATATGTTAATGGGAATGAAATTACTGTACAATTAAGAAACAAAATTTCTCTGTCATCCTTAAAACTACCCTAGAAGTTCAGAGCTGCCAGTGGTGAAGCACTCTAAATGTAGGCAAAACCTGAAGTTACTTTCCAAGTTGATTTGCCTAAACTATTGTGAATGCCTTTGTGCTCTGTGTTACATAAATGTAAACTTTGCGTATATTCCTTCAGCTTAAATTGATTTCTTTCTGAATTAAGCCAAATTGAAATAAACCAGGTTCAAATTGATTTAAGATTGTCCATGTGGATTTGCAGTGGTGTGATTAAATTGATTTAAGAACCTTCCTTCAGTTAAATGAATGCAACTTTTATGATGATGGGTTCTAAGTGTCTTGAGATCTGGGGTAAAATTCAGTTTTCCATTGTGTATGCAAAGAATCCCCCTTGATGAGACATACAAGTTAAGGGAAGAGTTTGCCTTTCTATGGTCTGAAGTCTGACAGAAGTGCAGATTATGATCATCAATGTCCTTGTGACACATTAGTACACTTTGTATTCTGATTGATAGAGAGATACACTACTGTATAAGTAACTAGAAAACAAAGTGAAAATTAGATATTTGGGCTTTGAGAGTGGCACCTTTTAATTCTTGACCAAGTCACAACAATCAAATAAAAGAGGATACATAACTTCAGAGTAAACATAGATGTGGTCAGACTAATGATGCAAACCACCTCTTTAATTATGTATTCTGAATACACACAAATCATTGAAGTTTCTTTTACTTTGTTGTACTGTAAGGGGAAATGTACCCGGTTTAATTGTCTCTCATTGATTTTTTTTTTTCTTTTGTGAAATAAGCCTTGTTTGGCATAATGAAACTTTTGTTTTCTTGAGCTCTTCTATATTGTCTCTCTTAAAAATTTCTCCATTTACTTCTCTACATTGAGCAAAAATCTTTCCTTAAAAATGAGGAAAGCACAATGCCCCCTATTTCTGAAATCATTAGAATTGACTTTTAGACAATCAATGTGTTAAATGATGTAATTATCCAATGGTCCTTTCCCCATTTAAACCAGTTTGAAAGTTAAAGGTTTGTTTTAGATCAATTCCAACTACTTTGTGTGTAAATTACACAACTGCCTTTTCCTTAACTTATCTCACAAATCCAATTCAATAGAGGCATGTCCATGTAAAATGGTTCTCTGATAATGACTCGTTCTGAGTGGGAATATGAACTTGTCTAAAGATGAGGTAGTTACAGACAGCAATCCCTTTGATTTAGGAGGTGACAATTTTCTTTTGTAGGTATAGACAGGGAGCTTTTTGGGAATGTCTCAGTTTCCAGAGCGGACTTAGCAGTGTAGACTCAGCTCCCACAGCTGACACTAACCTATGATGAGATAAATGTAATCCTCAGAGTCAATAACCTCCTTGGCAGAAGCTCGCTGCTCTTGTCACAAAGTTGCTTGGTACATGACACAGATACCCCCAGGTACAGATGCTTTTGGAGGCATACTCAGGAAAGCCACATGTGGAAAGCCAGCTATGGTGCCAGATCCACAAAACACCTGCTGCCATCCAGAGCAGTGCCTGGAGGAGATGTGGAAATCGTGCGATAACACTAGATGCCTGTGTTTTGGCTACAGCAAGCAAACCCCTGCTGCTGAGGGCTCTGGCTGTTCTGCTGCAGCATCTCAGATGTGAGGCGTAGGCTGCTGCTACAGTAGGAATGCAGGAACCTCTGATGGAAGGCACCAAAATGACATTTGTGGTACCAATGGAGTTCTAAAATGCATCTAGACCAGCTGCCACCATTTCCATCCCCGAATCCTATTCAGCTGACTCTCCCTGGCATAGTTTGCTGGGGAGTGTTACTGAAGTGGCCTCTGGAAGGCTTCACTTGCAGGGCTTTTGTCTCCCACTTCTCTGCTGCCAGGTCCCTCTTTTCAGTTGCTTCTAGTGAAAAACTTGCCCTGGCTTGAGGAGGTCTCAGTCTAGTCTAGGCTGCACTGCACTGTGTAAGTTCTTACAGAAATGTTGCATGAAAGCCCACATTTCATGGTTGCCTTGCACTTGCACTTGTGCAGAGTCTTTGTGCAATGCAATGCTTGGTCTGAAGAGAGAATTTATCCCGTTCTGAATACCTAAGAGAAAGTAGGGGTCTGTGTGCTTCAGATTGCTTTAGATGATGGGAAGCTGCCAGTTGATTAGACAAAAAAGGACTGGGTGCAAACAAGGAAAAAATACTTTTGAGTTAAAAAATAAATGGTGCTAATTGTATGTTTTAGTTTATTTAGATTTAATTAGCAAAACATGAGTTGCCAGTTACCCAGCATATTTCTAGTGACTGAGGGGAATACTATTCACATTGTGTTAGATACATAGTCTATCACATTTATAGAAGTAGATAATATGGAAACAAAGATTTTCATAGCTTCATTAGCTTAGACTAACAAAGTCTCAGGACTGCAGAATACTCTACACACTTCACAGACCTGTGTATAAAATCTGAGCCTTACCTACACGATACAGCTTATAGAGCTGTGTACTGAAATCATACATCCATTGCATGTTACCTAAAGTGAAGCAGGATAAGAATCTGAGCATCTCAACTTTTGTATGTTTTATGTGTGCATTTACTGCATAGTCTTAAAATTGCAATAATATCCAGCCCCACTTTAATAGATATATTAATTATATTTCTCCCGCTTAATGGGTTGCTTTCTTCATAGTTTGGGGACACAAAAGTAAATTTTAAAATCAATTATACAATTACATATGTAGCAATAACAGAGCACAGAGCTAATCGTCTTTGGGTCAGGACTATAACCTTCTCATAATGTGGGTTTCATTAGGGTAAGGTCTATTATTGCAAAGAATTACAGAAATAATGGGAGTGGGTGTATTCAGCATGAAATAACAAATGAGGGTCTTTCCTAGATAAGAGAAGCTGTTTGCTGGCTGCAGTGTGATAGCAGGCCCCTATAGTGTATGTAAATTGATAGGGTCAACTTTCCTTGGTGTATGCAATGCACAGTGTACAAGAATTAATTTTCGTATCATTCTGGAGAATGGCAGGAGGAGGGCTTCCAATTATCACTCATCACTGGATACAACTGAGCTGAACCACAGAGCCAAGTGTATGAAAAAGGCTGCAAGGAAACATGTGAAATGGGCTAAACACTCATAGTGTAGCACACTTGAGCCATTACGGGCTGAATGTTTTCTGTTATCTATAGGGTTCATAGAAGAAATGATACTTGATTTTGTGTGTTGTCTTAGATGTGTCTTTGAGAATATGCTTTCAAATATTATTTGTAAAAATAATTTGTACATCACTTGCAAATATTCACCATTCTTGTAAATATATGAGAATTTGAAACAACAGTTGGTCAGGTAAGCTTTACACTATCTTTGTTCCACAGAGGAAAGATGATCCTTATGCCAGGTAAGCAATGTGCTAACATTGCTAGCACAATTTTGAAGCAACAAAAGCACTTAAACATCGAACCTTCAAATATTTTAATTCTAAATATGGGAGATTAATGTTCATGTATCTTTGAGGTTCAGGAAGCACAAAGTTAATTCAGTGTTAATGATCTTGCATACCATAGATGGCCTGACAAATCTGTTATCGGCAGCTTGCCCAGCTCCTGACCTACCATTCCAGGTTCTGGTAACCACTGGAGTATGCAGCTTCCCTTCAAAGTGAACCACTACTTTCTCCTGCTGCATGTAGTCCTGATCTGAATGGGGATGGGAATACTAACCCTCTCCCTTTTACAAATAAAGAATGCCATTGAAGGGGGCAGATGGAGAAGACATGATCTTCTCTCTGTTGCTTATGCCATCCCCTAGCTCCTTACAGTACCTATGTGGGGTTGAGATGCTATGTTGCTGTGTTGGGGAGTCTGGGGAATGAGGGCTACTTAGCCCTGTATAAAGCATTCAATCTGTGGCTGTTACTTATTTCAGAATCCTCTTAACAAACGGATTACAGCCTACTGTAAAAATGCTGAGTATGAACAAGGATGAGTTTAATTATAATTTAATAGGTCTTTCTATTAAATTCCTTGTCTTGCCTTTCTTCTTTGTCCTGATGGAACGTCAGTACTTACAGAATCATACAATCGTAGAACAATTTGGGTTAGAAGGGACTTTAAAGATCATCTAGTTCCAAAACCCCTACCATGGACAAGGACACCTCCCACTAGACAAGGGTGCACAAAGCCCTATCCAGCTTGGTCTTGAATACATCCAGGAATGGGGCAACCACAACTTCTCTGGGCAACTTGCGCCAGTGTCTCACCACCCTCATAGTGAAGAACTTCCTTATTTCTAATCTAAATCTCCCCTCTTCCAGTTTGAAGCCATTAGTCCTTGTCCTGTCACTACAAGCTCTTGTGAAAAGTCCCTCCCCAGCTTCCTCACAGGCTCTCTTCAAAATACTGGAAGGTCACTATAAAGTCACAATCACTGAATGATTCTATGATTCTAAGGTTTCCCTGGAGCCTTCTTTTCTAAAGTGATGGGTTGAAATGGTATTTCTTGGGTTAGACTCACTTTCACCTTGTAAAATTATTTTCATCTCCGAGTGGTTAATTAATGAGAATGAAAGAGCCTGTATGGAAGTTTTCTTGCCTTTTCTAGCAAACTTCCCCTCCCTCTCAAATCATCAAACATAATGCTTGTGTTGAAAACAGAACTGCTTGTACTTTCCACACATTTGATGGGGAGACCTGAAATAGCTATAAAAAAGATTAGAGCTGAGTATAGAATACCTATTTTAAACTCAGACCAAACATTACAAGTTCACCTAATAACTTCTAAACTTCTGAACACAGTCCTATTGAATAGGAGGTCAGCTGATCTTGATTTGATGAGATGCCAGCCAAATTCATTGAAAATATCAGAAGCAAAACTCATCTGATTGTTAGCTTCCATAGCAGCAATATTTGAAACAGGAACTTGATCTGATGTAATTTTTATGTTCTTTTTCAGTCTTAGTGTCTATGAAATGTGTGTATCATACTCAGGGAAAAACAGTGATGATGGTTATATATATGAACAGAGTGGGTCATACCAAAAGTCCATGAGACTAATGTCCCATCCCTGTCAGTGATAAATGTCTAAGGAAGTGGATAAAAGAGGGAAAAGACATTGTACTGTCTCATTAGGAAATACTGCTACTGTCTGATGGGCTGACCGGGGCTTGATGTGCCAGAAATGGTATCTTTGGGCTTAATAGCCTTGACCAGTTCTCTTTTTTTTTTTCTTTAAAATTTCTTTATTACTCTATGTGAAGTATGATCTGGTAGGATGGAAGAAGGCTTGGCTCTTGTGGAAAAAGTCGATACATACACATTGTAAAAGATTTCTCCCCTAGGATATATACATGAAAGACCAACACCTCTGGTCAGGTGAGGTGCATTCTGTGAGCTACTTCTGAATATGGTCATTTCAGAAGGTGGTTTCAGTAGCAGAGGATATGGCTATGAGGATACAGAGGATATGGATGATGCTCCTGACCTCAGTGCAGATGGATTCTTTGCAGAAGGCAGCTGCCAAGATGAGGTTCGTTTATGAGTTAGATTCCTTGGGTGATTTATATTTGACTACCTTGGACTCTTTTTCACAGTGATGGCAAAAGGCATATCCTATATATTACATCATGATCCATCTGCTAAGCATCAGGTCTTTTATTTGATATCTGGTACCTTACAGTACCTCAGTGAACTAGCTGAAAGGATGCTCTCAATCTGGCAAAATAAGTATTCTTTTAATCTTGGAAACAGCTGAAGTTTTAAAGATGAAATGTGAATTAAAAATGTTTGAAAAGCAAAGATACCTAAGGATTTAGAAATATTATTAACAATAAAACCACCTTTCTATAATGGAGCTTTATCCAACAACATCTGTATATGATACTACCTATATTCACAGCATAGATGTAATGATATATATAATTTTGTTTTCTCTCACCAATATATACATGTATTTTACACAACTGTGATTTTTTTTTGCAACATATTAAAACATGCCTCTGTTAAGACAAATTTCTTGTTGAAGGACAAATTTTACAAGATTTAAAGCAAACAATATTCAACATATACCTAATTTTTATTACATTTTGCTGCTTCTTGACTTCAGTAAAATTATTCACATACTTAACATTAGAAATATAGTTAAATATCTGTTTGAATTTTGGCCTAAGATGTTAATTTTCCGATTAGTTGTTTTTAATTTTTATTATGAGGTCATGAAAACGAGCAGATTTTTCTCATTGAATGTGATAAATTATAAGAAATTTAATGATATGATTCTAGTAGTTCAGAGCAGTACTCTACAGAGTTTTTCACAGAGCAAAATTTAAGACACATCTCACATTTGCAGGTCTTTTAGACTGATAACTATCTGGAAATGATTTACTGAAACCACCTTAGCTATAAATGCAGCAAAAGTGGCTAAATACACTGGTTTAGAAATCTTACTATAACTTAATCCTAGCATCTTTTTATAACAGCCTAAAATACTTTGCAATATGGAGCCCAGGTTTTCTTTTCTTAAAACCCTATTATGAAGAAAGTTAATTTCACTTTAAGTCGGAGGCCTTACCTACACGGTTGCATTACCAGTCCTCTGACAGCCCTATTCAGCTGGGCCTCGCTGATATGTTGTAGAGATTTGAAAGTAAAGAATTGCAAGAAGTGCAATTTAATCCCAAAGTCATTACCTAAATGCTGAGATAGGACAGGGATTACCACCAATGTAAATGAGATATGAGACAGCCAATGGATTAGGGGACCCTTTCTTTAGGATGACTTCAGCAAATAGGCTAAGATAAGGAAATCTTTGTAATTACATGGAGCTACACTGGTCAATTCTGACTTTTAAATACTGAGGCACTGGAGAAAAGGAAAAAAACCCTACATATGTTATTCTGTGCAATATTAAGTAATTCCTTTCTAATTCTACACAATCAATAGAAGAACATCATGCCAAATGAAAAGATGAGGGCTGCCTACATGTCCTTTTGTGACTGGTATCATTCCATCATTTTTGGTAATATCATTTCCAAATTAAATTTTATGGTCCATTACATACTAGCTCAAACACTTTTCTAATGGAATCTTAAATGGAACTGACTTGCTTTGCGTGGGGTTTGTCTCTCAGTTAAGATGTTATTTAGTTCTAATTATCAGATAATGAACTCAGGAAATTTAATTTTTAATATTTGTATGTCAAAAGTCCATTGTACTTTGGTTAAAGGCTTTAAATTAAAAATTAACATGGACAGAATACTAATTGAATATTTTCTTTATCTATAAGAGTGAGAAATGAGTTACATAGTTCCCAAATTAGCTTGTTACACTGCAACTGTTTACTTAAAAACTTAATTTAGTCTTCAGAAATAAATCACAAATAAGGAGATACAGGAAAATGAACCCGAGAAGCTTGAGGTGTACAAGCTTAAAGTGTGTATCTTTTTATGCATTGTCTCAGATTCCTATCTATTAGATATCACTCAGATGTATATGTGTATTTGCTGCATATGCAAGTATCTGTATATATACAGTTTCCAGATCATAGCTGTTGTTTTCATGGGTGTTTTCTTGATCTACACTTTATCTCTTTGCCCACTTTCACTTTTAATTTCCCTCTGAACAAAGAATGTAAACCTTACTTTTTTAACTTTTTTTTTTTTT
>VYZU01043377.1:71917-99966 GCA_013401355.1 Ceyx cyanopectus
TTTTTTTTTTTTTAAGTTACCATTTCACATTTCAGAACAAGCTGTCTTAGGAAAATAACTGCAGAAATGCAAAAACAATATTTCTTTGGACTTACAAGCTTCAACAGCTGCCAGCCCACTTGTATGTCCTTAACTTTCCTGTATGATCTTTCTGTTGTACTTAGTGGGTTACACTGGAACAGGTGAAAACTGTGTTTAGTGCTTTTCCCTGCTACCGTCTACATGGTGACCTAGGGTAGGTCCTGTGAAGTGTGAGAATGAGAAAGGACTGTTTCCATGCCTCACTATTGTAATAGACCCTGGTGACTCAACTAAAGCCTCTGCAACCCATGTATAGTGTGTAGAGTCTGACTGCCACCAGAACAGATCCATAGAGAGCTTGCAGCCTATGGCAGAGGGCAGAAAGCACAGAGCTTGAAGGTGAGTGTTAATCTTGAACACATGAGTGTTTGGGCCCTCTTATCATAGAATCATAGAATCATAGATATTAGGGGTTGGAAAGGACCTAGAAGATCATCTAGTCCAACCCCCCTGCCTGAGCAGGATCATCTAGACCAAGTCACCCAGGAACAGATCCAGGCGGGTCTTAAGTGTCTCCAGAGCAGGAGTCTCCACAACCTCCCTGGGCAATCCCTGCCAGGCTCTGTCACCCTCACTGGGAACAAGTTCTTCCTTGTGTTTCCCCTCAGCCTCTTGTGCTCCAACTGACTCCCATTGCCTCTTGTCCTGTCACTGGATGACACTGAGCAGAGTCTGGCTCCATCCTCCCTACACTCACCCTTAACATATTTATAGACATTGTTGAGGTCCCCCCTCAGTCTCCTCTTCTCCAGGCTAAAGAGCCCCAACTCTCTCAGCCTCTCCTCATAAGGGAGATGCTCCACTCCCCTAATCATCTTGGTGGCCCTGCGTTGGACTCTCTCCAGCAAATCTCTATCTTTTTTGAACTGGGGTGTCCAAAACTGGACACAGTACTCAAGGTGGGGTCTCACCAGTGCAGAGTAGAGGGGGAGGAGAACCTCTCTTGACCTACTGGCCACACTTCTCTTAATGCATCCCAGGATGCCATTGGCCTTCTTGGCCACGAGGGCACATTGTTGGCTCATGGTCATCCCCCTGTCCACCAGGACCCCCAGGTCTCTTTCTCCAGAGCTGCTCTCTAGTACATCAGCCCCCAGCCTGTACTGATACATGGAGTTGTTGTGCCCCAGATGCAGCACCTTACACTTGCTCTTATTAAATTGCATTAAATTTCTCCCTGCCCAGCTCTCCAGCCTGTCCAGGTCTCTCTGGATGGCAGCACAGCCTGCTGCTGTGTCAGCCACTCCTCCCAGTTTGGTGTCATCAGCAAACTTGCTGAGGGTGCTCTCTACCCCCTCATCCAGGTCATTGATGAATATATTGAATAATACTGGACCCAGTACTGACCCTTGGGGGACTCCACTAGTCACAGGCCTCCAGCCAGACTCTGCTCCACTGACCACAACTCTCTGAGATCTGTTCTTCAGCCACTTCCCAATCCATCTTATTACACCGTAACTAAACCCACACTTCTCAAGCTTGGCTGTGAGGATCCCATGGGAGACAGTATCAAAAGCCTTGCTGAAGTCAAGGTATATCACATCCACTGCCTCATCTAACCATCTCCTGATATCTTCATAAAAGGCTATCAGATTAGACAAGCATGATTATTCTCTTTTCTAAATCTAATCTGGAATTGACCTTCTCCTAAAACTATATTTTTATCCCCAAGAAAAGGAGCAGGGGGAGCAGTGTTTACTCAGATCTGGGGTAGATACCACTTGCTTCATTTTGCATAGTGGCAACTCCGGCATTCACTCCAGGTGAGAGGTGGGCTGAAGAGTGGGGTACTTTGGGTCCTACCAGATAGACAGTCTGGCCATGTTATATCAAAACTGTTTAGTTTAATATTCATAAGCAGTACTCAGAGCAGAGACTGGACTGCTGAATCTCCACATTGACATGTGTCTTACTTATGTATTGTGTAGTCCCTCTAGATGTTTAAAACTTAGCTTGGTCTGAGTCTTGAGATTAGTGATTCTTGAAACAGCTGAACACACCCACCAAGCCCAAGTATGTGCCATAGAATAGGGTAAAGAAGCTGGATTTGTTCAGCTGGGAGAAAAGAGGGATAAACAAAGATATTTTTGCTGTTTTCAGCTCTTCATGAGAGTTTTAGAGAAGATAGAGGCAGAGTCTTCTTTGAGGAAGGATGACACAGCAAAGAAAGTTTCAATTAGATGTAAGGTTCACAGTGATGGTGGTCAAAAACTGTTACAGGTTTCTCAGAAAGTATATAGCATGTCCATCCTTGGAGATATTCAAAACTTTCCTGTACAGAGTCCTGAACAACTCACTCAAACTTCAAAGCCAGTCCTGCTTTGAGCAAGGAGTTGGATCAGGTGACCCTCAAAGATCCCTTTCCAAGTAGTTATTCTGTGATTCAGTTATGTGGGTCCTAAAAGCTGTCTGAACTTTTTAAACAGTGGGATGTAGACTTGTATCAGCAAGAGTTCTTTTTTAAAACTTATTTTCAAGAAAACTGGATGTAAATAATGATTTCTGATGTTATTTACTAGATATGTATACCTAATATGGATCTGGTATTGTTGGTGTGACATGATATATGAGTGCAGATGATGTATCACTTTCCTTTAAAGAGACTGTCATTTATGTGTCAATCATTATTAAATTCCCATCTAACCTCTCTGTAGCTCTGATTTACCAAACCAGTCTTGCAAGCTTCTATCAGAGAAACAAACTCAAGCCAAACCTTCTCTGCTTCCTCCTCCTCTGACATTAACATCAAGAGAAATGTACTCAGATTTTGCTGTTAGATTCTGTAGGTGTGAGTTTATAACTCCAGTTTCTTTACTGGAATTAGTTTTGATTTACTGGAACTGAGATTGAGGTTTCACGTTCATGGACTTTGAAAATAATTTTTTATTAGAAGTTCTATTTATGGAAAATGTACTTTCCACTGGTTGAATCTAGAGTCTATTTTCTATCGTGGTCTTCGAGCATGTGAAACTTCAAGCCATTCATCAGGTGTAAGACTTTCATCCACCTTGTCTCTTTTGTAATCCTGTGTTCAAGTAACCAGCCTTTAGCCTACAAATTCCTTTGCATTTGTTGATCACAGAGCTTTTGGGGAATTTACTTGAGACCCCTGAAAGGAAGGAATTTGTCACCTGTTCTCATATCTTCACAGGAAAAGCAAATGGCATAATTCATGGATTGACTCTCACGTACTCTGCAAGTAAGTGCACCCATGTGGCACCACAAGCTCTGAACATGTTAAGCTATAAACAATAGACAGGCTGTGGTTTTGATTAGACCATCAGTTGTATTAGAGGAAGGCTAAGGTTATTATTGACTTATTTTATGCTTCAGTCCCTGCAACCTACATAATTCCCCATCTGCCTTCAGTTAATAAAAGCAGGAGGTTTGGCAGGAGGAATTCTGACTGATGTCCAGGCAGCAGAACATGACTTATGATTGGTCTGCCACCATCTTGAGTGTAGCCTTGGCTCCATAAACTCATGCTACATTAGTTCTCTTCTTGTCAGCCAGTGGTAGCCCTCTCAGAAACTTATTCAACATTTGCAAGGTGCTCTGGGATGGAAGGAGTTATGAAAAAAGCATTGCAATAGGAGCAGCCACGGGGAAATATTTGTATAATAATTATGTTTAGTTGTGGTCACTTCTCAGAAACACATCACCCTGTTTCAATTTATGTCAGAAGAATGGAGAAGTGCAAAAAAGACACAACCTTTTCTGCTCTTGAAGGCTGCAGTCTGATTCCCTCTCATTTTTCCACTAAGCAAATTTCTTGCATCTAATTTATTTCTAAAGTAAATAATTTCTTGAGACATATGTTACCTGTGGACAGACAGTTCATTGCTTTTTAAATTATGTGTATATACATATGGGGGCATGTATGGTTTTGGAGTAGTTGGTATAATAGAGCTTTCACATTAATTTTTGCTTTTTAATTGTGTAGTAAATGAAATTGATTAATACAAAAATCTATGTAACTCCTGAATTTGAATTAAGGGTGGACTAAGCATATAAATATGATATCTTTCAAACCAGTCATATTTCAAAGCTTCTTCTATTTTTTCTTTTCCTTTTATTTCCTTAGGACTGTACTGGTGACACCAGAGTGGATGTGTGCTGTTCTTAAATGTTTATTTCCCTTCTCAACAACTACTGGAATCATTACCAGCAAAAATCTCTTGCAATCACTGTGCTATTCGTTAGTCTCTTTAAATAATATACTGCACTCTTTCTGAGCATATCACGTGACTGAAATGACTGGTCTTTAAGCAATACCTGGCAAATACTAGATACCTGAGTTAACAGTTGAGACATGTCTGACTTTTTTTCTTTTTTTTTTTTTCATCTTTAGAGAGATGTGTTCCTTTAATATATGTATTATCCTGACCCCAAGGCTCAACCTAGGAAAAGTCTCACAACTTTGGGCGCAGGATGTATTGTTTTTTGGTGACAGGTAAATAAGAGACATTCTTCTTCTCAAAAGCATAGTTTGGGAGGATTGATGAGAGCTACAGAACTGAGACAGGAAACCCAAAGTAAGAACAGGAAAATGGGGATTGATTGGGATATCAAGTTGAGGTGCATACATGACTTAAGCTTTGATCTTTGTCTATAAAAACACCTATGCAAAATCCTCTTTATTTTTGTTTTAATATAAAGCATCATTGATCTTTTGCATATCAGGCTTTTGATCTAATATCTCTTAAAACATCACTTCTCCCATTTGTAGCATACATTGAAAAACCTGCATCTGAGAACCCTTCTGTGTGCAGCAATACACTCCAGTTACTCCCAGGCCAAGATATATGATTTAACAAACCAACAAATTATCTTTCCATTTCGAACTGATTTTAAAACAATTGCCTTACTGTTGCTTCAGCAGAGGGTGGGTCTTTCACTGTCACAAGGTCACTTTGCAAGTTTTAATTGCTGGGTGCTGTTCTGTCCTTTCATGGCTTTCTGAGTGATAAATAGCTCATCGGTTCAAAAGCTAGTCTATATAAACAAGCTTATCTCTGCCCATAGTCTTTAATGAAAAATGAGTTGTGAGTATCATTGTTAATCATGGTAATTGTTAATGTTAAGAGGGCTGGTATTATGAGTTTTCCTATTAGGCTTTCAATTCGTTATATAAAATGAGCAATCTAGTAGCCATCTATAGCATTCTAATTTTAATTATCTAGTGTCTGCATTTCAGACCACCCTTTCTTTGCTGAGATTAACAAAACCTTTAATGTAGTAACCAGTGTCTTTTGATGTAATTAGATGAAGTTACTTGAAGTGTTCAAAATGCAATAGTTTAGCTATCCACTCATCATACTATGATATACTTCCTTTTGGGAATCACTCTCTATCGGTATTGATTTAACTCACCTGACTTACAGGGGCACTTTTACCCATAGTTGTTCACTTGTATATTTTAAAATTCCCACATTTTACACGGGTAAAATACAGGATGCATAAGGAAAAAGAAAAGACAGCACAGGAAGACTTCAGGACTTGTCAAACCTGGAGTCTGAAAAAGTTAATGGATGAAAGACAAAAGGACAGAAGAACATCAGAGTTTAAATCCACATTAAAACTTCATGTGACTCCTTAGACAACCAGACGTAGTGTTTAAAAGAATGATGGCCTACAGCATCCAGACAGTAACTTCTAAAAATTCACCACACTACATGTATGTCTGCTTCAGCTTTGTAGGTTGAGGTACATATGAGTGCACTTTGCCATTTGAGATACCAGTTTTCATTATACAGCATTTTGCACATTTAAATGAATCGAGGGAGGGCTGCTTTGAGTCTATCTGTGTGCATCAGTGAGGCAGGCTAAACTGGCTGACATTTCCCATGTTTTGCTTTCATATTTACATTATATATTATGGCATGATAAAGTTCTACTTATAGAAAGGCAAAAGATGCTGAAGGTGACCTTTACAGAGGTTTATTTTAGAGATGGAATAATTTGGAGTTTTTTCCTCTAAAATAAATGCAAGGTTTCTGCATGTCACCTGTTTCTGCTGGAAAGAGGGTGTAAAGTTTAAAGAGGATAAAGGAATATGGTATGGAATTTCCCAGAGGGAACTATTATACTTTTAAGAGTTCTTCCACACAAACACAGAGACTTGTTTATCATGGGAAGAAACAGAAAGACATGTGGGAGCTGGATGTCACACCAAAGGCAGTAGCACTGTGGCAGGGAGATGTTTATGGATGTTCCCAGCATACCTTGCTGATACAGACTGCTAGGAAGGACTCCCAGATATGAATATGCTTAAATAGCTTTTCTAATAACACTAAATATTCTAGTACAGGTGAGCTGTTAGCTATCTTTTCCATTTGTCCCATTTATCATTGACTTAGTCATCAGAAGGCTGGTTTGACATGATGGTTGAGAAATGTTGAAAGTTGAATTATATTCTTTGTTCTTGCATTAAAGGTGTTTTACTCAGGGCTGCAATCCTTTTACTACTTATCTACATGTAGCCATAAAGTATGTCTATCCTTTGTTCTCAGTGCTGAATTAGTTTCTTTAGGTCACAGAATAAGGCATCTCACACCCTCACTAGAGTCCTTTGGTGTTTATTTATTATCATTTTGTCACAGTAAAAGTACTCTTAATTAATTATGAGTTAAATTCAAGCAATGACCCAGGAATTAAAAAATGCTCTGCATTTTGCACACCTCCCTTGCTTTGTGTTCTAAGCTTTATAGGCTGCAGGGTAAGCTGAGTCCTGTAGAGTGGGAGGTGTCCCTGCACATGGCTGGGGGATTGGAACTAGGTGATCTTTAAGGTGCTTTCCAACTCAAGCCTTTCTATGATACTTTGATTCTGTTTGCAGTCAAGAGGATATGGCTGTGTGTGAGGGCAGCAATAATTGCAGCTGGCTGTAAAGGATCTGCTTCTTCTAATGCCCACACATTACACTAGCACCGCAGAAAGTCTAAGAAGATGGTAGGATTACTCAGTGTTGGTAGATGTTCAATATATCCATTTAATACTCCAGTCGTGACCTCCAGTGAGAATTTCATTAGCTGCATGCTGAAATAAGGTCTGACCCTAGGCAGAATCATAAAGAACTAGGTGATACGCAGCTCCTGGAAGTCCCAGAGTACTTGCAGAGTTTTGAGTTAAAGGCTTGTAGTGTAGTGACTGTGCAACAATTTATACGAGAGGGCTGGGGTCATGAATAGGTGCTGGGTGTTACAACGAGAGGGAAAACTGGCCAGCATGCAAGAGTAGTTGTCCTTAACTTTTCAAGTAGTGTTATGGAAGTCTGTCTGCAGCATGTGTTTCCTTTTGAAACCTGTTTCAAACTCTTACTCAACTTACTTATATATATCCAGTCGTAACTTCCATTGCTCTGCAGGTGCAGATGAAGCCAAAAAAGTAGCTAATTAAATGGTGTGACAATATTGTGTATATTGCAGGTAGAACATAGACAGAAAGGCAATACAAAACCAAGGAATTAACTCAGGATATGTCCACCACATCCTAGGCATAACCATCATCCCATTCTTCTGCCATTTTGCTGTTTCAAGGTTCCTTCTGCCAACAGTCAACTGCACCAACATGCAATGCTCTTCATGTTAAGACCATTCAGAAACTGGGAGATGAAGAGAATTTTGTCCATGGTACAGATCATAACTGTTTCAGGACACTTTCTGTGAGAAACTAACAATATCTGATTCTGTTAAGATTATTTTATTTGAGGTTGATAATACCTCTTTCAAAACTATTCAATTTTAGGCACTCAAATATTTTTTTTAAAGGAATTTAAATTTAGATGTCATTCAGGTTAATGATTGGACCAGATGATCTTAAANACGTAGTGTTTAAAAGAATGATGGCCTACAGCATCCAGACAGTAACTTCTAAAAATTCACCACACTACATGTATGTCTGCTTCAGCTTTGTAGGTTGAGGTACATATGAGTGCACTTTGCCATTTGAGATACCAGTTTTCATTATACAGCATTTTGCACATTTAAATGAATCGAGGGAGGGCTGCTTTGAGTCTATCTGTGTGCATCAGTGAGGCAGGCTAAACTGGCTGACATTTCCCATGTTTTGCTTTCATATTTACATTATATATTATGGCATGATAAAGTTCTACTTATAGAAAGGCAAAAGATGCTGAAGGTGACCTTTACAGAGGTTTATTTTAGAGATGGAATAATTTGGAGTTTTTTCCTCTAAAATAAATGCAAGGTTTCTGCATGTCACCTGTTTCTGCTGGAAAGAGGGTGTAAAGTTTAAAGAGGATAAAGGAATATGGTATGGAATTTCCCAGAGGGAACTATTATACTTTTAAGAGTTCTTCCACACAAACACAGAGACTTGTTTATCATGGGAAGAAACAGAAAGACATGTGGGAGCTGGATGTCACACCAAAGGCAGTAGCACTGTGGCAGGGAGATGTTTATGGATGTTCCCAGCATACCTTGCTGATACAGACTGCTAGGAAGGACTCCCAGATATGAATATGCTTAAATAGCTTTTCTAATAACACTAAATATTCTAGTACAGGTGAGCTGTTAGCTATCTTTTCCATTTGTCCCATTTATCATTGACTTAGTCATCAGAAGGCTGGTTTGACATGATGGTTGAGAAATGTTGAAAGTTGAATTATATTCTTTGTTCTTGCATTAAAGGTGTTTTACTCAGGGCTGCAATCCTTTTACTACTTATCTACATGTAGCCATAAAGTATGTCTATCCTTTGTTCTCAGTGCTGAATTAGTTTCTTTAGGTCACAGAATAAGGCATCTCACACCCTCACTAGAGTCCTTTGGTGTTTATTTATTATCATTTTGTCACAGTAAAAGTACTCTTAATTAATTATGAGTTAAATTCAAGCAATGACCCAGGAATTAAAAAATGCTCTGCATTTTGCACACCTCCCTTGCTTTGTGTTCTAAGCTTTATAGGCTGCAGGGTAAGCTGAGTCCTGTAGAGTGGGAGGTGTCCCTGCACATGGCTGGGGGATTGGAACTAGGTGATCTTTAAGGTGCTTTCCAACTCAAGCCTTTCTATGATACTTTGATTCTGTTTGCAGTCAAGAGGATATGGCTGTGTGTGAGGGCAGCAATAATTGCAGCTGGCTGTAAAGGATCTGCTTCTTCTAATGCCCACACATTACACTAGCACCGCAGAAAGTCTAAGAAGATGGTAGGATTACTCAGTGTTGGTAGATGTTCAATATATCCATTTAATACTCCAGTCGTGACCTCCAGTGAGAATTTCATTAGCTGCATGCTGAAATAAGGTCTGACCCTAGGCAGAATCATAAAGAACTAGGTGATACGCAGCTCCTGGAAGTCCCAGAGTACTTGCAGAGTTTTGAGTTAAAGGCTTGTAGTGTAGTGACTGTGCAACAATTTATACGAGAGGGCTGGGGTCATGAATAGGTGCTGGGTGTTACAACGAGAGGGAAAACTGGCCAGCATGCAAGAGTAGTTGTCCTTAACTTTTCAAGTAGTGTTATGGAAGTCTGTCTGCAGCATGTGTTTCCTTTTGAAACCTGTTTCAAACTCTTACTCAACTTACTTATATATATCCAGTCGTAACTTCCATTGCTCTGCAGGTGCAGATGAAGCCAAAAAAGTAGCTAATTAAATGGTGTGACAATATTGTGTATATTGCAGGTAGAACATAGACAGAAAGGCAATACAAAACCAAGGAATTAACTCAGGATATGTCCACCACATCCTAGGCATAACCATCATCCCATTCTTCTGCCATTTTGCTGTTTCAAGGTTCCTTCTGCCAACAGTCAACTGCACCAACATGCAATGCTCTTCATGTTAAGACCATTCAGAAACTGGGAGATGAAGAGAATTTTGTCCATGGTACAGATCATAACTGTTTCAGGACACTTTCTGTGAGAAACTAACAATATCTGATTCTGTTAAGATTATTTTATTTGAGGTTGATAATACCTCTTTCAAAACTATTCAATTTTAGGCACTCAAATATTTTTTTTAAAGGAATTTAAATTTAGATGTCATTCAGGTTAATGATTGGACCAGATGATCTTAAAGGTCATTTCCAATCTAGGAAATTCTGTGATTTTGTGAAATTACAGTATCTCTTGATCAAGGAACATTGTCTTCTTGAATTTTGTCTTACAACACTATTTACTTTCAAGATCAGTTGTCACAGCTTTAAAGAATACTAGCAGTATTCAGTATGCAGTATTCAGCAAAATTTACCCTGTACCAACCCTTTTTCCTTACTTGGTGGTAATGGTGGCTTTCAGCTCTAATTCTCCCTGGGCATTTTGCAGAGTCATAATTTTCTGGTCCTTTTTTAAAATTTTTTTTTAATTTTTGATGTGACCCAAACCAGGAAACTGTGACCAGCTTTAGTAAATCAGCTGTCTGTATCTATCTTGAATCCTGGCATTCATCAAGAACAGTGTGGGCAGCAGGAGCAGGGAGGTGATTGTGCCCCTGTACTCGGCATTGGTGAGGCCTCACCTTGAGCACTGTGTCCAGGTTTGGTCCCCACATTACAGGAAGGATGTTGAGGGACTGGAACGGGTTCAGAGAAGGGCAACAAAGCTGGTGAAGGGTCTGGAGAGTTTCTCCTCTGAGGAGAGGCTGAGGGAGCTGGGATTGTTCAGTCTGGGGAAGAGGAGGCTCAGGGGGGACCTTATTGCTCTCTCCAGCTACCTGAAGGGAGGTTGTAGGGAGGTGGGGGTCGACCTCTTCTCCCAGGTTCAAAATGCCAGGACGAGGGGCAATGGCTACAAGTTGCACCAAGGGAAATTTAGGTTAGTTATCAGGAAGAATTTCTTTGCAGAGAGGGTGTTTGGGCATTGGAATGGGCTGCCCAGGGAGGTGGTGGAGTCCCCATCCCTGGAGGTGTTTAAGAGTCATGTAGATGTGGTGCTGGGGGACATGGTTTAGGGATCCTGGCAGTGTAGGGTTAATGGCTGCACTTGATGATCTTGAAGGTCTCTTCCAGCCAAATCATTCTGTGATTCTATGATTCTGTGATTCGGTGATCTCCTCTCTGATTTAAATGATGTCTTCTCTGTCTGTAGAGATGGCTTATTTTCACCATGGTTGAAGTCTCAGAAGGTCATGGTTATAGGATGTATGTTTTTGGACACAAAGTGCTGTAATGTGTTTTCCAGTGGAGCAGGTGGGCATGTAAAAGTCTTTCTGGCTCTTCAATGGAATGGAGACCAATTTAGTTTACTTTTAAACTAAAAACCTTTTAGTTTACTAAATGAAATCCCCACCCCAACCTCATGTCATGTAATCAGTGTATTAAGAACCGTTTTACAAGTGATTGATTTCATTAGCTCAGTTTGTAGTGATTCAGAGTAGTTTTCTGTAAAGATTTTCTTTTAATCTCCAAGCAGTGAATGTCCAGCAACCACATCTCATCTCTGTCTTATGTCACTACCCTTCATGCAACAAAATCCATTAATTTCTTCTTCTTTCCTTCAACAATCCTGAAAGGATGTTTGAATTTATTAGTCCGAGGTAAGATTGTTCAGAACTGCACACAGTGGTCCTGTTTATGTGCTATGCCATCTTGTAGGCCACACTATAGGGACTATAGGCATTTCTGCTTCAAACCAAATAACTTGTGCTGGAAAAAGAGCATATGTCACAGAAGGCTCCCAAACAAAAGATTCTGCAGAATGATCTGCAGAAGAGCTGAAGGTCATGACATGTATCATGGGAGTGCAAGACCTGTATGACAGGACATGTCCATGTAACATCTCCCTAAAGTCCTCCTTGAGACTTGATTCAAGTATGTGACAATACTTTTCCAAAACTTTTGTTAATTTATTTTATTTTAGAAGAAATTGTCAGTCTAACTTTCATTAGCCATGTGCACACTCACAAATCTAACACTTACTGAATCATTATGAACTTCTTGTTTGAAGACAGGAGAAGTCTGAGTCAGAAATGAAGCCCTTCTGGCTCTTCATCCTCTGCACAAATCTCAGTGTGTCATTAATTATAAATCTCTGATGGAAAATAAAGTCGAAGCCATGCGATCCAGCAGTCTGGACACAATCAAGCTTCATAGTTCCAGCCTCTAAGTTATAGAATGTGCTGGATAGGTAATAGAATGGAAATGAAGTAATATTTCAATATTTTCATGCTGCCTGCATTACAATTATGATGTTAATTAATTATCTGCCTGGCAGTTAACACCATGCAAAGGCATGGTTGTGGTCGACTTCCTGCTGTTCTGCTAGAAGTGAGTAATTAACCTCTCCTCTTCCCTGGGATTCTCTACAAGATGATCAGTGTGTTGATGATATAATTATTATTAATTCAGTTTCTGTGTTTCGTTGACATTGTTAATTACTTGTCGGTAATCAGCTAATGTTTAATCTTCCTTGTTGGATAGCTTCTTAAAAGGCTGTTTGAAATAGTTCAGAGAGTCTTCCCAGCACATTCTCACTCCTCGTTGCATCAAGTGTTGGACAGACCCCTCCCTATTCAGAATAATTATCTAAATACTACAAAGAGTCTACTGAAGTTGGGGAGTTTGGGGATCAAATTAAATTGCTGTTTTCACAGTTATAAGTGAGAATATGCAAAGGTGTTGTCAATAAATCAGAGAAACAAGTGTGATCCCTTTCGGGGAAACTTTAAAAATTGATCTCACTTTCAGAATTGCCAATATCATTTAAAGCACAAATTTAATTTAGTGCTGTTTTTGTTTATAGAGGATTGGTGATTTTCTTGCAAATAATTGCTCATGGCATTTTTACTTTCAGTAGAAGTAAGAAATCTCTTCTCTAGCATCCTGACTATTCTATGGAAATGTATGGGTATTGTATGTTATGTAAATGTTTCCTTAGCAAAAATAGCTTTAGCATAGATTGTAAAGATAATACCAAGAGCCAAACGCCCAAAACAGAGTGGAAAATTAAAAAAAAAAAGTCATAAAGTCAGTGTTATTTTTTCAGTATGTGGTTATATCCACCAATATTAATAGCTCATTTGGCTTTAAATTCCTAGGTGGACATATATCAAAAGACCAAAACAACATCAGATTATTGGAGTAAACTAATTAACAATTAATTATATTCAATATTCTTATTTTGAGACCAGAACTACCCCAGTCAGGGACCTTTCTGTGTAAAACACATAGCTTAAAACCAAAATAACGCAAGGAGACAAGAAATTCTGGTTTCTGGCAAAACAGGGCTTAAACATATTTATGAGTTAGAAAGACTTCGAGAAAGAGCAGTCAAAGGAAGATCTTGAATGAAAAGAAGGTGATAGTTTATGAAGGAGATCATACATTTTTTTCTACCTGGTACTGGTACCACTTCCTAGTGGTAGAATGATTTGCAATATTTTATTCCAGAAATGGACTGAAAGTTCAGAGAACAAGAATAATGTGAGGATACATGACCAATAAGGAAAGAGTAAATTAATTGGTGCTTTTATCCTGAAGCAGAGGAGGGTGAAGTTCATGGTAACAATGTAATATTTGCTAGGCTTCCAAAGAAAGAGAAGTCTACTCTCAAGGCTGTGTCTGTGAAGGCTAAAATACAAATAAATATGGTTCTGTGATTCTTTTATAACACTGCAGCCAGAAACTAGGATAAGATACTAGGAAAGCCTCCAAGAGTAAAGCAGCAGAGAAGCAGAGTGAGGAATTCCCAGGAGTTAAATTGGCCCAAGGAAAATGGAAGCAGATGAGTTGAGGAGCAGGAATGAGGAAAAGAAAAAAAGTGGGAGAAACAGTGAACTGAGCAGAAGTCCTTGAAAGTAAAGGGAGATGTATCTGAGATGATGAAAGGACTAGAGCAGAGTGAGTGCTGGGATGAGGAACAGTTGTGAAAGAAGATCCCATAAGAGCAGCAAGAGATGGGGAAAGAATAGTGCAGTCAAGCAGGCTGAGAAACTATAGTTTGGGAAACTATAAAGGAATTAAAGGGGAAGGGCAACTAAATGCAAGGTAGGACTTGTTTTTATTTCAACTGGAGTCATGAAGAAGAGTTTGTAAGCAGTGAAATAGAGACCCTTCCAATGTAATTTGAAAACGAAATATTAATTGCTTTGCAAGTACTTCATGACAAAAAACCTGCTGTCTTTTGCCTGAGATTATCCTGGGAAACTTGGAGCAAAACTCAGTTGATGCCTCTACTTTATTCCTTTGGATTGAAACACTGCAAAATGCTTTTGCTTTAAGATGATGCTTTCTTTGATGTTTAAGCTGATGTTTAAGTTTTCTTTGGAACCACAGTGCCAATTAGAAAATTTTATATGTATGCCAACTCCCAAAAAGCTTAAACTCATATGAAATTGGGACCAAGAAGTGTCATAAATCTCAGAAAATATTCTTTTATATTATATAATACATTTCCTTTTGAAAGTTTCATCCTCACTTTTAGACACCCAAAGGATAAATGTCCATTTTCCCTTTGCAGAACCTGTGGCAAAGCTCAGTCTCACCAGGATAACTAGTAGGATTGTGTAACACAGAGTGCTGCACTTGAAGGGGAAAAGGAACATTTTTTATTTCCTAAGTTTCACATAAAGGTAATATAAATGAGTATGCAGATTATAGAATGGTTCATATTTTACGTATTCAAACTCTGGTAATAGGTGGGAACAATATGAATTGTACTTATGTACTGAATGAGGTCTAGTTACACAGCTTGCCTTTGATAACACTCCTCATTTTGTAAGCTATATGACATGTCAATTTACTGTTTTCATTTTGGAGACTGAGAACGTTGAATTGAAGCTTCAAGATCAAAACAAAGGTTAAAACAAAAGAACTGTTGATTTCTTTTTTTCCCCCAAGTGTAAATATTCCCATGTATTGGAAGGTGACACCCTGTATAACCTGGAAATAGGGACTCCTGTTGTACATTTCCTTTACAGAGAGAGGATGATTCAGTTGTTATGGTATTTGTCTTGGATGTGGACAGCATGGGTTTAATTCCTTATACTGCTACAGACTGTTGTATATGACCTTGGGAAAATTGTCCAGACCAGATCCTCACTCAAGGACAATTTTGAAATAAAAGTAATGGAATAAAGAGGAGATGTAAGGCAGGGATGCTCCTCCTCCTCAGTGGCAATGCTTGGTAATATTCTCTGGTACACTGTTTGTCTGGGGAAAATTAGTGTATGAGTGTACCCATGTCATAGGAGGTGGTGGTAACGTATTAAAGTCAGATGTCTACAATTATTTCAAGTGGACTTCCCCCCTAAGCCTACATTGCAGAGGATAATTTTAAACTTCAGAAAACCAAAGTAAACAACACTCATTTATATTCCTCGGAAGTGGTGCAGCTAAATTAATCTGTGGCTTTGAAAGCCTCCCATGACACTTCAGTCTGTCCCATTAACTGCACCTGTTCTCGTTTTCTTTATCTTCTTTTTTTGGGGGGATTGGGGCATTATTTCCTCTTCAATAGCAGGTGTCTGGCTTCTTAAGGATTCATAGAATATTTTATTTCATTACTGTCTAGGCATTTCAAATGAAAACAAAACAAAAAAACCCTCCACCCTTTATTTTCCCCTTTGAAATGAAAAATAGAAAAAGGAGACTGTGTGCTTGGAATGAAAAGTGAGTGATAACTCACAGAGAAACATAATGTGAAACAGCAAATCTGTTTTCCACAAATAATGATCTGAATTAATCATTTTAATAGGTTTCACATGGGATTAAAAAAAAAAAAGACAATATAATTTCTTTAAAGAAAAACATTGCACTGAAATAATTTTTACTTCCTTCTAATTTGGGTGTAGACTTCCAGTAAATATAAGAATATATAAACTGCTACAGGCAGCTCTTCTCCAGAAGACCTCTACTCTCAACCACAGAATTGAATTAAATTAAATTAAATTAATCAGTGGCTCATTCAAATAGGATTTATTTTTTCCTTTCACGTGTAAGGTGATAGTGAATAACAATTTGAGTCTAAAGAAGATGTATTGTTCACAGATGATTACAGTTCATAATATTTTCAACTAAATCTGAAGCCAAGAAAACAAGTTAAGGAAACCTTGTTTTGTTCAAGGAAATAACCTTTTCTTATTTACCACACAATGAAAAATATATTAGAACTATAAATAGTTGTGTCAGTGACCTTTAAAAACATGTTTAGGGATTTCTTATTAGTTGTGTTTTATTTTGCTTTTGATTAATTTTGATTCGTTTATCTGTAAAACAGAAGACAGAAAAATTTGTAGAATGGAAAGGAACCATTTTCTCTGGGAAGCCTCTAACATGTTGTAAAGAAGAATTCTGCATTTTAATGCAGCTGACTCAACCCTTCCTTCTCTCAGTTACCAAGAAAAGCAAAAAAAGTCAATTCTCATACCTTGCCAAATCATTTAGAAAAATACTGCATAAATCACCAAAGAGAACATTTGACTCAAGCACCAGAACAGTGATTCAGGAACCATCTTTTACTGACTGCCCTCTTCATGCCACTATCCAGTGGTACCATCTGGTTTTTAGGGCAGGAAAATCTCACCCTTCATGCTGCAAGGGAAAAGCAGGAGAAGACTGTCCTGGCTGTAACTCTGACCAATGTCCAACAGTGGTGAGCATGCTGTAAGAAAATCAAAGTTGTCTGGTTTGCTGTCAGCTGGGTGACACCTTCCCAAAGCCTNAAGGGGAAAAGGAACATTTTTTATTTCCTAAGTTTCACATAAAGGTAATATAAATGAGTATGCAGATTATAGAATGGTTCATATTTTACGTATTCAAACTCTGGTAATAGGTGGGAACAATATGAATTGTACTTATGTACTGAATGAGGTCTAGTTACACAGCTTGCCTTTGATAACACTCCTCATTTTGTAAGCTATATGACATGTCAATTTACTGTTTTCATTTTGGAGACTGAGAACGTTGAATTGAAGCTTCAAGATCAAAACAAAGGTTAAAACAAAAGAACTGTTGATTTCTTTTTTTCCCCCAAGTGTAAATATTCCCATGTATTGGAAGGTGACACCCTGTATAACCTGGAAATAGGGACTCCTGTTGTACATTTCCTTTACAGAGAGAGGATGATTCAGTTGTTATGGTATTTGTCTTGGATGTGGACAGCATGGGTTTAATTCCTTATACTGCTACAGACTGTTGTATATGACCTTGGGAAAATTGTCCAGACCAGATCCTCAACAGTACTTAGATGCATTGCATTAGTAGGGCTGACATGATCTGACAAAGTCTGAATTTTGAATGGTTCCATTTAGTGAACTATCTACCAACACCTTCATGCAGGCAAAGCACAAGCTATTAGGTCATCCACTGTCTCTTGGATTTAGCTACATCTTTGGATATTATTTATTCACTGATTGCCATGGATACTGTCTAATAAGTCAGGTAAATCACACAGTATATCTGTTTCCTTGTATAATTACAGATTCCACAGGGAATATAGAATACTCTTTTTTTTTTTCAAGTATTTTGAGATGAGAGTACTAAAAAATGGCAATCCATCATTATCCTGAGTACTTCTGTAGGTATAAAAGTGTTTTAAGATTAGAATTCTAACCTAAAATGGCTAAAATAACGGTTTCACAAGAAATCACTTGAGTGACAGTCAAAAACACGTGAAAGAACTTTTGCAGAATTTCTCCTTGTTCTGCAGAGGGCAGCACGGAGTGGCACAAGTTGATTGAAAGTGAGAGGCAGCAACCCATCAGGAGTCTAAATCCTGGTTTTACCCAGGAGAGTGTAAATATGGCACTACCCCATGAAGTCAAGTACTTTCCTTCTGATCTGCAGGTGGTTGGCTGGGAGCAGAAGCTTTACTGGCTTTGATGTAGACGTAACTGGAATCAGCTTTGGTTGTTGCACAAAGTTCTCACCAGAGATAGTGATGGTCATTCTGAAGTTCAGAATGGTTCCTGTCTTCTTATATTCTGAGAGCTGCCCACTTCTGGATTTTGATGTAGCTTAACTTTACATTCTCTTAAAACTGCCTGATTGCCCCACTCCAACTATACGAAGTTATCAGAGTGCTTAAAGTGTAAAACAATAAGATTTGACATTCCATTTATTCCCACATAGTGAATACAAGGTCAGTATGAGCTATTGTCAATTGCTGCCTAAATATATTACTTGAATAACTCTATCCAAAGACCAATAACATAGATACCCCACAAACAAGCCCTAGAAAGAGTTTTTACAAAATTCAGTTCCTCCTAATAAAACAGAAAACTTTCTGGGAATTTAAAGCCCATATTAGCTCATTAGCACAATACAGTGGGAGATGGCAATTAAAAAAATGTCAATAAAAATATACAGAAGTTTCAGCTGAGAAAAGTGATTGGGTTTTGGTTACTGCATGTGTTTTTGTTTCTTTGTTGGTTTGGGGTTTTGTTTGTTTTCTTCATGTGTGTGGGTTTTTTGTTTTGTTGTTGTTGCTTTTGTTTGTTTGTTTTTTAACTCTAGTTCTGGTATGATCTGTGGTCTTGGTAAGACAAGAAGAATCTTCTACCAGTAATAAAATGTCTGTTTACAAAGGTTTTTAAAATGGCCCTTGTTCTAAGTTATAACCTTAGGAATGATTCACCGAGAGTCAGTCTGTACATTTGACCCTCCATTACTGCAGAAGGAGACACCTTACCCAGCTTTCCACAGACACTGTGTCAGCCACTCTCTCTTCAGTCTAGTCTATGCTACAAGGAGCTTGCTACTCTATTCATGTGGGCTATTACCAGCATAGTTTATGGTGCACCCAGGGGATATATAGCACTCTATCAATGTAACTGGAGCTACATTGGGGCTTTGGGTACAAAAAAAAGGAGATTTCTGTTATATGGTTGAAAATAATGTAGTTTGTCTGGCTCACTTTTGGTGGAAACTTACTATGTTATTGCTAATGTTTCCTGTAGGTGTCCAAGCGCCATAGCTGCATGGATATATAGTAAAGCAAAGGTCACACTGTGGATGCTTGGCATATATATGAGCTGGAATTAGGGTCTTCACTGAAGCCAAAGCAATGATGAACAGGTATGAAAGCATCTCTGTTGACTTCCTTTAGATTGTCAGAGGAATTGTTTGCTACATTCCAATCAATCAGGCTGAACTGCTATTTCTCTAGGACATTTCAGAAGCAACTCTTAGAAAGACTGGAGTCAGGTATCACTCTGGATATCTGCTGACTTTAGAACTGTTATTGTTCCTGATCATATATATGAAGGAATGTGTTTGATTCTCAAGAGTTCAAGGTGTTTGCAGGACTGGTAGCTTAAAAAACTGTATATGTTGAATGTATGTTTATGTTCTATGCGTGTTTATCTGTTGTATGCATGTTTATATGTTGTATATAAATCATGACATTTAGCATTGTTGAAATAAGTGTGAGATGGTATGGTACTTACTCTAGACAAGAAAAGGTATTTTGGTAGGAAAAATTTAAAATCCATCAATGTGTCATAGAGAATATACTGCTTCAAGCTGCAGGTTGGTTCATTGCTTGCCAGCTATTAAGAACACTTTTTACTTCTGTAACAGAAAAAATGTTTAAAGAAGGGACAAAGGACTGATCAAAATTCAGTTGAAACCACTTCGGTTTCTTGTTTCCAACTCCTCTACTGAAGCTCACCTACTGAAGAGGTGTTCTAGAACTTAATCATTTCACAAATTAGAAACCTTCTTATAATTTCCAGATAAAAGCTGTAGTTAATCAATTAATATCCATGTATTCCAAGCCAACATAATTTTTGAGCTCAATCAGTTCTCTTCCCTTTGTGGTGTTACCCTAATTAAATATGCACTACACTGTTTTTATATGATAGCTCTTTCCATTTCTTCAGAGCAATAAAAATTTAAGAGTCTCTAGGTTTTAATTTTGTTTCATCTTCGGTGGTAAATATTCAGACTGTGATGTTTTCTGGAGCATTACAAGGGGATTGATGTCATATGAGTATTGCAAATACAAATAAGGAGAATAGGAAGTTGTCTCTGTCCTAAATGTTTAAAAGTTACGAACAAAATTAAATGGTTAAAGGGAAAAACTAGCTCAATCTTGTTAGTTCGCAATACTAAGTATGGACTTTTTTATTTATGGGAGAAACAGGATAAAATTACAATCAAAAAGGGAATAGTTCTCATTTTCTGCTTGCCTCTGTAATGGTCTGGGTTCAAAGGTGTTGCAGTAGAACTCTTTTTTAATTAAGATTTGAAGTAAAATAAGGTAGGGACCATGTGTATCTCACCTGCCCACTATCAAGAATAAGGGAAAAGCATCATATTTTGGGAGGAGAAACTGATAAAGGCTTAGAATGCTGGCTGAGGAAAACCAAGGGGTGCTATTGCAATAGATCACTAGACATGCTTGTCAGTAAAAGAGTCCAACGCAGGGCACCAAGATGCTGAAGGGAGTGGAGATCTCCCTGCTGAGGAGAGGCTGAGAGAGCTGGGGCTCTTTAGCCTGGAGGAGACTGAGGAGGAGCTCAGCAGTGTCTGTCAAGATGTTCAGGGCAGTGTAGGGAGGATGGAGCCAGACTCTGCTCAGTGTCATCCAGTGACAGGACAAGAGGCAATGGGAGTCAGTTGGAGCACAAGAGGTTGAGGGGAAACACAAGGAAGAACTTGTTCCCAGGGAGGGTGGCAGAGCCTGGCAGGGGCTGCCCAGGGGGGTTGTGGAGTCTCCTGCTCTGGAGACATTCCAGCCCCCCCTGGATCTGTTCCTGGGTGACTTGGTCTAGGTGCCCCTGCTCTGGCAGGGGGGTTGGACTAGGTGATTTTCTAGCTCCCTTCCAACCCCTGACATTTCTGTGATTCTTTGAAGTCCTTAAAGTTGAAAAAGTTGCTGTTAGGCATAATATGAGTGAAAGGGAAAGACTTACATCAAGCAGTAGGTCTTCCTAATGGATAGTGACCAATATGAAGGGAAAAAGAGCATGGAGTAGTCATGAAGAGGCAATATCTCTTGGGTTTTACCCAGATGGAAAAACTGAAAGATACATGTAAAAAATAGGAAATATTCAGATATTGTCTGAGCATCTGTCTGCAAGCATGTAGGCTGAACCTGTGGTCTGACCTTGGTTTTGTGTCTGAAGGTCAGACAATATTATTGAATTGGGTTCCCTTCTCCCATCTGCAAATGCAATGGGCTGGGTGTAGGTTGTGGTTGGTTCAGGGAAACTTTTTTAAAGCTTATTTAATTCCCATTGTAAAATAATAAAAACAATGAAGTGTAAAGTGCATTAATTATTGCCCGCAGGCATTTAAAGAGAGCTCTCAGAGATTTTGTCTACTCAACTGCAAAACAGTTTAAGATTTTTATCCCATCTCACAAGTGGGGTTTGAACCTCAAGGTCATACTGTATGTCAGTAATGGAGTAAAATAAAAATATTTCCAGCAAGCTCTTGCTCTAACCACAAGCCAGTACTGCTGCACTCAATCTAGTATATAGATAGTATACTGTAAACTCCTCTGTGGTTTTATTATTTCAATAATCTCAAAATCTAATTCTGATTTTGCTTGTATGTTGTCAGTGCTGTGAATCTATCTCATGCAAGTTGGTTTCTCTTCAATTTTTCAATCTTGCTTGTCTAGGGAGATGGGGTGACATTTCTCCTTGTGTTGTTCATTTTTTTTTCTTTCTTTCTTTTACCTCTGTCACAACCCTCTAAAACAATACTTTAGAAAATGACAGAGAAGCAGTGTTTGTAAAATGTCATGATCACAAACAATCAGAGTGATTGCATGCTACATTTGTTGTACATCAATGTCCCCTGCCATCAATTGCTTCTTGAAACTATAGAAGTCCATGAAGTGAAGCAGGACTTGGTCTTACAGTGTGTTTTAACAACTTTTTGCAGTGTCTCATTTTAGCAATAGAACTGAGCTAATTACTGAAATCCTCTATTACCGACTGACTTTTTAATTCAGTGAGTTTTGAGTAGCTGTTTGGAAATATTTGTCAAACGTTTTTGCTGAGCCTTATCCCCTGCTTTGACAATTTGTTACTGAGGTTGTCTGAGTCATGTGATGTGATTTTCTTTCTGATTCTATATTGGGTGTTCTGTCTTTTGTAAAAATAATGAATTGCTAAATTTGAGAACAGGATATCAGTTAATTTTTCATAGATGTGAAACTAACGATGTCATCAGAGTCTGTGGGAATAACAAAGAGCGGATATCCCAAATCAAAGTAAATCACACTGCTTACTATCACTCTGAAAAAAATACAAACAAATCATAAAAATATGCCATCTCTTTGAGCATTTTAACATAGCTGATGTCTATGATCCATGACTTCTGATTGTTTTGTGAAACACTCCTAAGTAAGGCTAACCAAAGTCCTTTCTAAGCTTTCCATTGCATTTTTAAGACAAAGAAGCAAGGAATGAAGAAAATGACATCTTAAATATGTGGTGATGGCTCTTCTTACAGTATAGTGTACTAGTTGTCTTTAAATTGTCCCCTAGGAACATGTGATTTCAGAAACAAATGAAAAGGTTGATTATGATCTACACAGCTCACTGCAATTAGGCCCCAGCTCTCTTGGATGTGAGGACCATACCTTTTAGGCTACCTCAGTACTCAAGAGCAGTGGCTATAATTGCTAGAATTATTGGGCCAATCTTTGGCACTGGGAAATTTCTGGTGATGCCTTCTTTCTCTGGTAATATGTTTCTGCCTTCTGCCTGGTAACATGTGCAGGGAAGCACTCAATCTAGGTGCTTAAATTTAACCAGGAGAAAATGTATCTGAGGACAGAGGGCAGAGGCTTCATTTCCCAGAGGGATCACCACCAGGTCCCTGCAGAGTGGGAGGCACAACTGAACAGAGACTTAACACAATGGGAGCCAAGGTGTCATCAAGGTTCACATAGGACCCCACTGCCATGTCATCAGTGTAGAGATCTCCAGCATAGACCAGTTCCATAGACCAGTTCCCATCCAGGCACTGCAACACTGTGCATTGCTGAGGAGGGTACGTGCTTGTCAGCTGGGAAAATGAATTTGTGTCGGTGATTCAAGTCCAACTCTTTGTTGTTCTGGAGTGGTTAAGTTGATTTAACTGCAGGTCCCTATGAGGAAAATCTGGCCTGGAAAATGATCTTGCATAAACATCCATAACTCTTACACTTGTGTTACAAAAATCTCAGTAGCTGCATTTCTATAATTATTTTCCTAGAAAGACTAACACAGTAATGATTAAAGCTTGAATTTTGTGACTGTCTTGTGATATATACACCTTGAAAAAAACCCTTATCTTTTTATTCATATTTGTGTCCTTAATTGCAATCAATATGGTGAGAAACAATTTGATTCCTGCATATATTGCATTATCTACTATAAGAATAAACTACAGTGCAGATTATGCAAATGCTGTTATATAACGACAGCAGTTACTGCAGTGTCTTCCATGGTATATATCAGTGTACTGTAGCAATTAAACAGTATAGTGAAGCCATAGCAATTACCATTCTAACTTATAATAAGCAATTCAATATACACTATAGTATAAATCATTTCCTTATAGCAGCTGCTGTATATGTGCTTTGGTTTTTATTCTAAAGCCCTTATTACTTGTCATCAGAACACTGTGCCAGATGATTTATACTGCATGCTTGTAGTTTCAATGCATATTTATTACATGACTTTTGCAAAAAAATGTTCATAATGATTATAACTGTTAAATTATTATCAGTTTGCAGTGGTATCTTAAATAAAGAAATCAATGGTGATGTGATTTTTTATTTCAAAAACCCACCCACAACTAAACATAACCTTCATATAATCTGAAGCTTAATAAAGCTAACTCAACATAGTTTTAGGGGATTTCATTCAGAATTAAACACATGAACTACCAGGCTAAATTCTATTAATTTTTAGAATCAACTTTCTTTCTAGGTAGTAAACAGATTCCCACTAAAACTTGTGCATGATTTTAATTACAGATAAGTTTCTATTTAAAGGCCACAGCATTCATGCTCAGGCTGCTAAGCTGAATTCAATACATCTATATGTTAAAGGTAGCAAGCTAATGTGTAAACAGGGAAAATATTGGAACCAATTGCTGTTAATTTGGTTTTGATCAATTCACATTGACTGCACTTTACATGCAAATGAGAAGTGTGTTGGATTATCCCAGCTGAAAATAGCTGAGATACCGAACTCTTTCAAAAGAAAAAAAATAGAATAAATGAAACTGGAGAAACAGAAAGTGGAAAGGCCTGTGTTCAAAGTCTGGGTAAAGAAAACCAAAGAATTACTGAATACATATATGTTAGTAGAGCCTAGTGTAGTACATATTTATGGAGCTGTTGTGTGGGGTCAAGATGGAAAATTATGAATCCTATTTAATGTATTTAATGTAATTTTTATTATCTTAAGGCTACTAAAAGTTATTACATTTAAAATAACTTTGAAAGCTTNCTATAAGAATAAACTACAGTGCAGATTATGCAAATGCTGTTATATAACGACAGCAGTTACTGCAGTGTCTTCCATGGTATATATCAGTGTACTGTAGCAATTAAACAGTATAGTGAAGCCATAGCAATTACCATTCTAACTTATAATAAGCAATTCAATATACACTATAGTATAAATCATTTCCTTATAGCAGCTGCTGTATATGTGCTTTGGTTTTTATTCTAAAGCCCTTATTACTTGTCATCAGAACACTGTGCCAGATGATTTATACTGCATGCTTGTAGTTTCAATGCATATTTATTACATGACTTTTGCAAAAAAATGTTCATAATGATTATAACTGTTAAATTATTATCAGTTTGCAGTGGTATCTTAAATAAAGAAATCAATGGTGATGTGATTTTTTATTTCAAAAACCCACCCACAACTAAACATAACCTTCATATAATCTGAAGCTTAATAAAGCTAACTCAACATAGTTTTAGGGGATTTCATTCAGAATTAAACACATGAACTACCAGGCTAAATTCTATTAATTTTTAGAATCAACTTTCTTTCTAGGTAGTAAACAGATTCCCACTAAAACTTGTGCATGATTTTAATTACAGATAAGTTTCTATTTAAAGGCCACAGCATTCATGCTCAGGCTGCTAAGCTGAATTCAATACATCTATATGTTAAAGGTAGCAAGCTAATGTGTAAACAGGGAAAATATTGGAACCAATTGCTGTTAATTTGGTTTTGATCAATTCACATTGACTGCACTTTACATGCAAATGAGAAGTGTGTTGGATTATCCCAGCTGAAAATAGCTGAGATACCGAACTCTTTCAAAAGAAAAAAAATAGAATAAATGAAACTGGAGAAACAGAAAGTGGAAAGGCCTGTGTTCAAAGTCTGGGTAAAGAAAACCAAAGAATTACTGAATACATATATGTTAGTAGAGCCTAGTGTAGTACATATTTATGGAGCTGTTGTGTGGGGTCAAGATGGAAAATTATGAATCCTATTTAATGTATTTAATGTAATTTTTATTATCTTAAGGCTACTAAAAGTTATTACATTTAAAATAACTTTGAAAGCTTTGTATGAATCAGAAAAAAGTAGAAATCAAGTATAATATAAAGACAGAAATTTAAAAGAATAAATATGGAAGTTGTCATTTGGTAACATCAAATCTCAACAGGAAAAATTGTTTTCTGGCTGCACATGAGTCCAAATTTATGTGGTCTCCTTAACTTTATTCATGTCTGTAATCACACAGAGATGGACAAAATATTTTATATTCAAGACATGGCAGAAGAACAGGGTGAAAGGAGTATAACAGTCCTGAGGTTGTTGTAGGTCAGTCTCATGCAACAGTATCCACAAAAATCATTCCACCTGACTTAAAATGAATGACGTGGATAGACAAATATCTGCTGGAGCATAAAGGAGTCTGACAGTGAATGTATGTTACGTTGCTGACAGTAGTGTATGTAGTTGCACTGTGGCACTCAGCACATGATATAGGTCCTTGATAAGGAAGCTCTTAAGCTTATATTTACCTTTAAGGGAGCTGTCACATCCTGTTGATTTCAACAGCACTTAAGTACACACCTTACCTAATACTTAAAAAAAAAATATCCTTCAACAGGAATCCTTTCTTCAGTACTAATATTGCTTTTAATGACCCAGAAAGGGAAGTAACCTAAATTGTGAGGAGTGGTGAAAACCAGAAAGGACATAGATACACTTACAGGAGGTATTATAAACATGACAAGAAATTAGCAACTGAGATACAGTTTTGAAAAATACATAATAAGATGCTAATACAGAAGGAAAATATCCAAAGTGGTTATTGAATCAGGAGAAGAAAGCTGGAAAGCAAATCTTACCCTGAAGTATACCTGGTAATGATAACTTAAAACACATTAGACATTAATAAGTAATATTGCAAGAAGTGTGTGGGCTTCTGCTGAAGTAGTATTTCAGTTCATGATGAAATAAGGGAGTTCCACTTAAAAACCTGTCACAAGAAAACAGTCATTGGTGGTATGAGAAAGTTAGTAGATTGTATGACTCAATCTGCAACTTCAGCTTTATTCTTGATAATAGAGAAAAAACTTCGCTTGGAGTGCAGGACAGTGATCCAGGATTGATACAGTAAGTAGTCATAACTAATAACTCGTTCAACAGGTAACTGCAAAATTAATATATTCATTGTGTTTCACTTACTATTGTCAATTTCCAAAATGCTACCCACCCACCTGAAAAGATGAGAGAGGTGTAAAAAAGATGTGGCCTCTAGTTACCATCATACCCTTATTTACAATATCATCATGTGTGAGAGAGGACTTAGTTTGAGACCAAGATTGGATTATCTCTAACTTGTTGACAAATGTCCAAGTCAGTTCCAAATATTCTTGAAACACTTGGTTAAAAAACGTTAGAAAACCAATTTAATCTTATTTTTTTGTCCTCACTGTATGGTTTGGTTCAAGGTTCTATTGGATTTTTGTTTGTTTCTATGTTGTTTCACTGACTGAAGGCTTATAAGCTTCTGACTGATTTTCTTTGGCTTGGACTCAGATGTCATATGCCAATGAAAACTATATTGATAGCTCTGGACACTAAATTCCATTTAGCCAGAAAATAAGAATAATTCAAATAATGCAAACTGCAGGACTGGATCACGCCTCTGTGTGTGTCAACTCTGATATACATTTCTATCTCTTTGCATGAGAGGAAGAATTCATCTCTGTCATCTTGACCACTCTGCTAAGACTGCTGGCAAGGCGACTGTTGAGTTTGTGTTATGATGCAGGTTTTTGTCTGCTGACCTAGACCATAACCCTCAAAATTCACAGGCAGGTCTGTTAAGGCTTCTCATATGACAGAGTAGTAACTCTTTTTTTTTGTGATTTTAATGCTAGCACTTCCAGAATTGCTTTGAAGTTTGAGGCAAAA
This sequence comes from Ceyx cyanopectus, assembly GCA_013401355.1. Taxonomy (NCBI): domain Eukaryota; kingdom Metazoa; phylum Chordata; class Aves; order Coraciiformes; family Alcedinidae; genus Ceyx; species Ceyx cyanopectus. The sequence goes on from VYZU01043377.1 coordinate 99,303, forward strand.
TTACCAATGCCTATGACATAGGAGTCCTTGCATAACTTCAAAAGAACGATTCCATGAAATAACTGAAACTCACTTGATGGCATTGCAGTGGGTGCTGGAGACTTCCTCAAATGTCTTCCAGAGCACTCACTGTGTTGAATTTCTTAGTTGTAAGTGTTCTCTCCAGTTTTGTAGATTTCAATAGGCTCACAAAACAGAGGGTAAGTGCAGAAGCAAAAGGGCTGTCTGGTAAGATTCCAATTTATTCCTTCACTCCAGAGGAACAGTCATGGTGGTGGCTGTGCCTGCAGGTGCTGATGGGTTAACACTGTATTCAATANTTGATCAATTCACATTGACTGCACTTTACATGCAAATGAGAAGTGTGTTGGATTATCCCAGCTGAAAATAGCTGAGATACCGAACTCTTTCAAAAGAAAAAAAATAGAATAAATGAAACTGGAGAAACAGAAAGTGGAAAGGCCTGTGTTCAAAGTCTGGGTAAAGAAAACCAAAGAATTACTGAATACATATATGTTAGTAGAGCCTAGTGTAGTACATATTTATGGAGCTGTTGTGTGGGGTCAAGATGGAAAATTATGAATCCTATTTAATGTATTTAATGTAATTTTTATTATCTTAAGGCTACTAAAAGTTATTACATTTAAAATAACTTTGAAAGCTT
>VYZU01043378.1:14461-33871 GCA_013401355.1 Ceyx cyanopectus
GGCACATAGTATGTGAACTGCAACATTCTGTTTCTCTAAGCCATAGACTTATTTGCAGTCTTCTTGAAACCTCAGATAAGAGGCTCAAATAAGACTCACAGACAAGATCTGGCAAGGCACAGAGAATTAATCAAAACAGTATAGATCCTGGAAGAAAGTCCTCTTGTCAAGTACAGCAGCTACCTCACTTCCTACAAGGAGTCCTTCCACACTGGCTGCTGCTGATGCAAATGAAACGCACATAGATATCTAAAAGGTTATTTATTATTTTGAAAAAAATGTTTCAAAATGGATGTTCTTTCATATCCCTGTGCAAAGTCCATTTACTGTAAATGACAGTAAAGGTGTATTTTATTTCAGACTATAAATAGTTGAACTTTGCTAGTTCTCCCAGAGGGATATGAGGAAACAGTTGCTTAGATCACAGACTCCATGTTAAGGACATAAAATCTCACACCCCTCCTGCAAAAAAATCTTCAATTTTTTAAAGGTATCATGTATTCAGGCCACATACAGTGAATTCGTTTTCTCCTTTTCTTTAAATAGTGTGTCTAACTGCCTGATTAGCCAATAAGAATTGTGAATCAAATACATCTGAAATTGAAAATAAGCAAATAAGGTTGAAGGTTAAATTTTAAATACTCTCAAACTCCACCTTCTCAGGGCCAAATCCATAAGTGCTGCTGACCAAGAATCAAGAAATAGCTACTAAGAAAGGAAGGAAATAAAGACCTGAAATCTGAAATAGTAAAAAGGAATTTCAACAATTGTCTTGGTTCTGTCACATTTCTCATGTGATCTTGGTTCAGTTGCTTATATTTTTACCACAAGTTCCCTATAAATAAAACAGAACATAATACTATCTGGTTTCTGAGAGGTTTAGTGTTCATAAAATAGATAGTAGCCCAATCAATCATAGATGTTACAGGAAATCCAGCCATTATTAGGAGTAACATGAAAAATGAATAGGAAACCAACTTTTCAGTAAATCTGGGTTCTATTTCACCTCCACTATTTGTTGATTTTCAAAATTTATGGAAATAATTATTCCAGTTGAGTTAATAAAAAAAATCTTACCTCTATTTTGGTTTCCACTTCTGTTATNTGAAACATTTGTTTCCAATGAAATTCAAACCAGTGAGAGCAAAATGTCTAACATTTTAACAAATTGGTTTGAGATTCATATTTACCAAGGTACTACTCTGCTATCACCTCCAAGAATAATTTTGATCTTGCAATTGTAGTAGAAAATCTACAGCACAGAATTTATATAAAACATTTTTGGCTGGTTTATGAAAGAAAAATCTTGGCACTCATAAACATCAATGTATGTGTCTTAAAAGTAATGTTCATAATTTACATAAAATGAATGAGATAAATTGGAAATTTCAACTCTCAGGCAAAAAGTGTGTCTAGAAGGCAATTTCAGATTGAATTAAATGCCAGGAGGACCAAAGCCTACTAAAATATTGCCCCTTTCCTCAAAATGATAATATCTCAAAACTGGGCATGAACATGCACACACACACACCAGCACACGTTACACAGACTCTTGTCACTTTCTCCTGCTCAAAATCAGAGATTTCTGTGCCAATAGACAATATTTATTTTTTTTCTGCAACGCAAGCATCTTTTCTAGCCAATTCTGTTTAAAAGCTGGTCCATTGTCTCTTCCTGCACCTCATTTTGATTTCAGTGGTGTAAATTGTCAGGCAGACCTGGAACAAAAGGTCACACTGTCTAGTGTTTGCAATGTGGACCCAGCCAGAGCCAAACTGCTCCCAGCCATATCTCCCCTTCAGTAAGCTCTCAACTATATTTCTGTAGTCCAGTCTGATTCCCAGGTCTTCTTTCAATCTAATACTCATGTCAGTCACTCACCAACTTTTTTTGTCATGGTGTTGCCAAATCTGGGGTATGTAAACTTTTTTCTTTTTCCTAAATGTGCTAATCCTGTGACTAGATCAATTAAAATAGAAGTGTTTATGGGCCCAATTTTGTCATGTACCCTTTCTGTTTATCTGCAGCCACTGAAATGAAACCAAATTAGATCAAAAAGATGATTCAAACAAATGTCACTGTTTTGCTTTCACCTTGACATGTATTCAAAAGTCTGTAAATTATCAAAGGACTCAGAAGGGGAGAACTGAGCCTGGACAGCTAAAAAAATCACTATTCAAATTTCTCAGGTGCTTATTGAGTTCTGGCTTGGCAAAGGAGTATTAGAGAAATTCACATTACTCAAAAGTGTTTTGAGGGTCATTCATGGGATGTTTTATGTTGCTTACATCCATTATTAGAAAAATAGCAATAAAAGCAAGGAAAGACAAGAAAAGAGTTTAGCCCTGAGATCTGTCCCTGTTAGGAATGCAAATGAAACGCACATAGATATCTAAAAGGTTATTTATTATTTTGAAAAAAATGTTTCAAAATGGATGTTCTTTCATATCCCTGTGCAAAGTCCATTTACTGTAAATGACAGTAAAGGTGTATTTTATTTCAGACTATAAATAGTTGAACTTTGCTAGTTCTCCCAGAGGGATATGAGGAAACAGTTGCTTAGATCACAGACTCCATGTTAAGGACATAAAATCTCACACCCCTCCTGCAAAAAAATCTTCAATTTTTTAAAGGTATCATGTATTCAGGCCACATACAGTGAATTCGTTTTCTCCTTTTCTTTAAATAGTGTGTCTAACTGCCTGATTAGCCAATAAGAATTGTGAATCAAATACATCTGAAATTGAAAATAAGCAAATAAGGTTGAAGGTTAAATTTTAAATACTCTCAAACTCCACCTTCTCAGGGCCAAATCCATAAGTGCTGCTGACCAAGAATCAAGAAANGCTTATATTTTTACCACAAGTGCCCTATAAATAAAACAGAACATAATACTATCTGGTTTCTGAGAGGTTTAGCGTTCATAAAATAGATAGTAGCCCAATCAATCATAGATGTTACAGGAAATCCAGCCATTATTAGGAGTAACATGAAAAATGAATAGGAAACCAACTTTTCAGTAAATCTGGGTTCTATTTCACCTCCACTATTTGTTGATTTTCAAAATTTATGGAAATAATTATTCCAGTTGAGTTAATAAAAAAAATCTTACCTCTATTTTGGTTTCCACTTCTGTTATCATGGACACCAGTGTGTAAGAAGCGAGACAGGCTGGTGAGGAAGCAGCTCATTGCACAACAAGGTCTGCTTGCAGATACAGATGTTACCAGGCTAACACAGAAAAGAAGACAGTAGAAAAAGTACTGAAGTTCTTATATTTAGAAAACAGTGTCCCTTGACTAAATATTTCAAAGAAAATAAACCACCTGGTTTTAAAGATACGAGGAAAAAACATACACATGTTTTCAAGATGGCAAGCAGAATTCTCAAATGGATAACGAGCAAAACTTCTTAAGAGCTCTGATACCAATTCCCCTAAGTGGTGGGAAACAAGTGGCTTAACAACAGCCAGCTGAGGGCCCCCTCACAGCTGCTCAGAATGAAGCTTCTCACACAGCATGGTTAGAAGCATGGCTTTTTTTTTTTTTTTTTTAATTGANCAATTTCAGATTGAATTAAATGCCAGGAGGACCAAAGCCTACTAAAATATTGCCCCTTTCCTCAAAATGATAATATCTCAAAACTGGGCATGAACATGCACACACACACACCAGCACACGTTACACAGACTCTTGTCACTTTCTCCTGCTCAAAATCAGAGATTTCTGTGCCAATAGACAATATTTATTTTTTTTTCTGCAACGCAAGCATCTTTTCTAGCCAATTCTGTTTAAAAGCTGGTCCATTGTCTCTTCCTGCACCTCATTTTGATTTCAGTGGTGTAAATTGTCAGGCAGACCTGGAACAAAAGGTCACACTGTCTAGTGTTTGCAATGTGGACCCAGCCAGAGCCAAACTGCTCCCAGCCATATCTCCCCTTCAGTAAGCTCTCAACTATATTTCTGTAGTCCAGTCTGATTCCCAGGTCTTCTTTCAATCTAATACTCATGTCAGTCACTCACCAACTTTTTTTGTCATGGTGTTGCCAAATCTGGGGTATGTAAACTTTTTTCTTTTTCCTAAATGTGCTAATCCTGTGACTAGATCAATTAAAATAGAAGTGTTTATGGGCCCAATTTTGTCATGTACCCTTTCTGTTTATCTGCAGCCACTGAAATGAAACCAAATTAGATCAAAAAGATGATTCAAACAAATGTCACTGTTTTGCTTTCACCTTGACATGTATTCAAAAGTCTGTAAATTATCAAAGGACTCAGAAGGGGAGAACTGAGCCTGGACAGCTAAAAAAATCACTATTCAAATTTCTCAGGTGCTTATTGAGTTCTGGCTTGGCAAAGGAGTATTAGAGAAATTCACATTACTCAAAAGTGTTTTGAGGGTCATTCATGGGATGTTTTATGTTGCTTACATCCATTATTAGAAAAATAGCAATAAAAGCAAGGAAAGACAAGAAAAGAGTTTAGCCCTGAGATCTGTCCCTGTTAGGAATGCAAATGAAACGCACATAGATATCTAAAAGGTTATTTATTATTTTGAAAAAAATGTTTCAAAATGGATGTTCTTTCATATCCCTGTGCAAAGTCCATTTACTGTAAATGACAGTAAAGGTGTATTTTATTTCAGACTATAAATAGTTGAACTTTGCTAGTTCTCCCAGAGGGATATGAGGAAACAGTTGCTTAGATCACAGACTCCATGTTAAGGACATAAAATCTCACACCCCTCCTGCAAAAAAATCTTCAATTTTTTAAAGGTATCATGTATTCAGGCCACATACAGTGAATTCGTTTTCTCCTTTTCTTTAAATAGTGTGTCTAACTGCCTGATTAGCCAATAAGAATTGTGAATCAAATACATCTGAAATTGAAAATAAGCAAATAAGGTTGAAGGTTAAATTTTAAATACTCTCAAACTCCACCTTCTCAGGGCCAAATCCATAAGTGCTGCTGACCAAGAATCAAGAAATAGCTACTAAGAAAGGAAGGAAATAAAGACCTGAAATCTGAAATAGTAAAAAGGAATTTCAACAATTGTCTTGGTTCTGTCACATTTCTCATGTGATCTTGGTTCAGTTGCTTATATTTTTACCACAAGTTCCCTATAAATAAAACAGAACATAATACTATCTGGTTTCTGAGAGGTTTAGTGTTCATAAAATAGATAGTAGCCCAATCAATCATAGATGTTACAGGAAATCCAGCCATTATTAGGAGTAACATGAAAAATGAATAGGAAACCAACTTTTCAGTAAATCTGGGTTCTATTTCACCTCCACTATTTGTTGATTTTCAAAATTTATGGAAATAATTATTCCAGTTGAGTTAATAAAAAAAATCTTACCTCTATTTTGGTTTCCACTTCTGTTATCATGGACACCAGTGTGTAAGAAGCGAGACAGGCTGGTGAGGAAGCAGCTCATTGCACAACAAGGTCTGCTTGCAGATACAGATGTTACCAGGCTAACACAGAAAAGAAGACAGTAGAAAAAGTACTGAAGTTCTTATATTTAGAAAACAGTGTCCCTTGACTAAATATTTCAAAGAAAATAAACCACCTGGTTTTAAAGATACGAGGAAAAAACATACACATGTTTTCAAGATGGCAAGCAGAATTCTCAAATGGATAATGAGCAAAACTTCTTAAGAGCTCTGATACCAATTCCCCTAAGTGGTGGGAAACAAGTGGCTTAACAACAGCCAGCTGAGGGCCCCCTCACAGCTGCTCAGAATGAAGCTTCTCACACAGCATGGTTAGAAGCATGGCTTTTTTTTTTTTTTTTTAATTGAAGTCATAGAGGAATATGGAAGATGTAAAGCATTTGTAGAGACTCACAGAGTACATTGTCAGTGGATGGATGTTTGATGCTGGCACCAAGAGAATACAAGGGGAGGCATAACCAGGTGGCACCTGCATGGCCCAGTAGGTTTTCTCCATAGGCANCTTTTCTAGCCAATTCTGTTTAAAAGCTGGTCCATTGTCTCTTCCTGCACCTCATTTTGATTTCAGTGGTGTAAATTGTCAGGCAGACCTGGAACAAAAGGTCACACTGTCTAGTGTTTGCAATGTGGACCCAGCCAGAGCCAAACTGCTCCCAGCCATATCTCCCCTTCAGTAAGCTCTCAACTATATTTCTGTAGTCCAATCTGATTCCCAGGTCTTCTTTCAATCTAATACTCATGTCAGTCACTCACCAACTTTTTTTGTCATGGTGTTGCCAAATCTGGGGTATGTAAACTTTTTTCTTTTTCCTAAATGTGCTAATCCTGTGACTAGATCAATTAAAATAGAAGTGTTTATGGGCCCAATTTTGTCATGTACCCTTTCTGTTTATCTGCAGCCACTGAAATGAAACCAAATTAGATCAAAAAGATGATTCAAACAAATGTCACTGTTTTGCTTTCACCTTGACATGTATTCAAAAGTCTGTAAATTATCAAAGGACTCAGAAGGGGAGAACTGAGCCTGGACAGCTAAAAAAATCACTATTCAAATTTCTCAGGTGCTTATTGAGTTCTGGCTTGGCAAAGGAGTATTAGAGAAATTCACATTACTCAAAAGTGTTTTGAGGGTCATTCATGGGATGTTTTATGTTGCTTACATCCATTATTAGAAAAATAGCAATAAAAGCAAGGAAAGACAAGAAAAGAGTTTAGCCCTGAGATCTGTCCCTGTTAGGAATGCAAATGAAACGCACATAGATATCTAAAAGGTTATTTATTATTTTGAAAAAAATGTTTCAAAATGGATGTTCTTTCATATCCCTGTGCAAAGTCCATTTACTGTAAATGACAGTAAAGGTGTATTTTATTTCAGACTATAAATAGTTGAACTTTGCTAGTTCTCCCAGAGGGATATGAGGAAACAGTTGCTTAGATCACAGACTCCATGTTAAGGACATAAAATCTCACACCCCTCCTGCAAAAAAATCTTCAATTTTTTAAAGGTATCATGTATTCAGGCCACATACAGTGAATTCGTTTTCTCCTTTTCTTTAAATAGTGTGTCTAACTGCCTGATTAGCCAATAAGAATTGTGAATCAAATACATCTGAAATTGAAAATAAGCAAATAAGGTTGAAGGTTAAATTTTAAATACTCTCAAACTCCACCTTCTCAGGGCCAAATCCATAAGTGCTGCTGACCAAGAATCAAGAAATAGCTACTAAGAAAGGAAGGAAATAAAGACCTGAAATCTGAAATAGTAAAAAGGAATTTCAACAATTGTCTTGGTTCTGTCACATTTCTCATGTGATCTTGGTTCAGTTGCTTATATTTTTACCACAAGTTCCCTATAAATAAAACAGAACATAATACTATCTGGTTTCTGAGAGGTTTAGTGTTCATAAAATAGATAGTAGCCCAATCAATCATAGATGTTACAGGAAATCCAGCCATTATTAGGAGTAACATGAAAAATGAATAGGAAACCAACTTTTCAGTAAATCTGGGTTCTATTTCACCTCCACTATTTGTTGATTTTCAAAATTTATGGAAATAATTATTCCAGTTGAGTTAATAAAAAAAATCTTACCTCTATTTTGGTTTCCACTTCTGTTATCATGGACACCAGTGTGTAAGAAGCGAGACAGGCTGGTGAGGAAGCAGCTCATTGCACAACAAGGTCTGCTTGCAGATACAGATGTTACCAGGCTAACACAGAAAAGAAGACAGTAGAAAAAGTACTGAAGTTCTTATATTTAGAAAACAGTGTCCCTTGACTAAATATTTCAAAGAAAATAAACCACCTGGTTTTAAAGATACGAGGAAAAAACATACACATGTTTTCAAGATGGCAAGCAGAATTCTCAAATGGATAATGAGCAAAACTTCTTAAGAGCTCTGATACCAATTCCCCTAAGTGGTGGGAAACAAGTGGCTTAACAACAGCCAGCTGAGGGCCCCCTCACAGCTGCTCAGAATGAAGCTTCTCACACAGCATGGTTAGAAGCATGGCTTTTTTTTTTTTTTTTTAATTGAAGTCATAGAGGAATATGGAAGATGTAAAGCATTTGTAGAGACTCACAGAGTACATTGTCAGTGGATGGATGTTTGATGCTGGCACCAAGAGAATACAAGGGGAGGCATAACCAGGTGGCACCTGCATGGCCCAGTAGGTTTTCTCCATAGGCAATAGAAATAATGTGAGTAGATATTTCAAGTAGTAAACAATAATGTTAGAATAATGGAATACCATGAGTTGGAAGGGACTCACACAGTTCATTGAGTCCTGACTCCTTGAGGGTAACCTAAAAGTTAAACCATATATCTAAAACTTGAATAATGATAATTATTAAAGGAAGATTTTTATGGCTTCACCTTGTAGCATGAAGTGCAGACGCTTCCAGAAGGACACAAAGATGGATGTTTCATAAGACTACAGGAACATGACTGCAACCACAAGTCATTAACAGAGCCAATGGTCCACTGAGAGCGAGGGTCAATTATTAAGACACCTACTACTATACAAGGAACTTCAGGTTAGATAAGACTAAGACCCATGGGAGGCCTGCAATCTTCCAGACCATCACTGGAGATGAGAGCTGATATCCCAGCTATCTCATCTGGCACTAAGTATTTATATTTAGGCAATTTCTTCCTTGTGAACAAAACATCTGGTGGAAAAGAAAAGCTCTTTGAATAACCACTTAAAGAATGGAATTAGAGAAATCCTGGAGAGAAAAAGATAGAAGTAACATCAACTATTTTAAAAACATTGGTGACTCAGCCCAAGACTTGCAAGGCAATATTTATTACAATCTTCAAAATGAAAGAGTTTTAAAGATTAAAGTTTAAAAGTTTTTAAAGTTCACATGTAATAATAATTGTTTGATAGTAATGCAAAGTTGAAAAACACTCAAAATAGGTACCTATCTAACTATTATTTTAAAGTTTAAACCATCTTAATAAGTATATTTTAATTCCACAACACTTGAGTCAAAGTAACAGAAAAGAACAAAATTGTACCAGATAATTTAAAAGAAGTGATAAAGCAATAGTTCCTAAATTTTAAAGTGGTTATAACCGGGAGGCAACAGATGGATATGTTCTGATGGAAGAATGCAGGGAATAGTTGAGGCAGAAATCAACCATTATGAAAAGGAATGGAGTTAGTGAACACACAGCCAAACAATCACCCCCTTTTTCAAGGGCACCATATAAAAGACCTTTTTTAAAGAGGATTTTAAAAGCAGGTGACATGGTATTTTTAGGTGTATTTCCGTGGAGTTTCCATTACCATAAAGAAGACAACAGGGAAAACCATGAGTATAGTTGAAAATTCATCAAGTAGAGGATAAGTGGCATGAAGGGGCAATTCAAAATTATTTTATAAACACCTATACTAATGGAAAGACCACAGGAGGGAAAAAGATGAGCATGAGCAACAGTGGCAGATACCTTGTGGCTGCTTTCATGAAAGGGATCTAATGGAAATATTTTAAAAGATGGCGTGCCTTTTATATGTTAATTCAGAAGTGAACATAAACTTTTACAGCAAAAAAAAAGTTGGGTCTCATATAGGATCTTTTTCTAACACATTCATTTTCAACAAAAAAACCCTGATGTATTCACCTTTTAGTCACTTGACAAATTCTCTCATAATTAAGTTTAGTATCACTAAAGTGATTAAAGGGAATTGTGCCCATTTCAGGACTAGACTTGTGCTTTATTAAAGAACATTTGAATATATATTTTTATTATTCAAAAAATTACTCAGATTTTTATTGATTTAAATTTTATGAAGGGCAATTAGGCATGGAAAAGTTAACTTTTTTTGTCCCAAAACTATAGAGTTACTATAAGATCAAAACAGGTTTTGGTTATTTTTTTTTCCATTTCTATTATTTCTATTGCAATGTAAAATCATTTTGCAGCAATGAACTCTTGAGATAAAACCTATGTGCTTATTGAAGTTGGTGGGAATTCTGCACATAGAATATAACATTTCGCCTTGGTCATCTTTGTTCCTTAAGATACTTTGAGAGTCAGAGGAAAAACATATCCCATAAGTCAAGTGATCCATTCTGGGAGTTCTTCCCAGAATAAAACAGTCAGAAAGATCTTGTCATTTCTTAGTCCTTTTAAGCAGGTATGGAGCTCCTTGCAGAGCACATCTGATCCCACAGCAGTCTGTGAAGAGCTGCAAGGCTTGAGATGTCTGCAAAAGTGCAAGTCTGCAACAATTGCATGCACCTGGCTTAAAAAGTTTTAAGCCTTGCATTTCAGAAGCTTGAAGTAAATGTCACTGACATGTCAACAAAAGTGGATGCTATTATGAATTCCCAGTTATCTGGAGGTGGGGGGGTTCCTCCACCAAAGAATAAACAGCCTGAATGGCAGCCCCAAATGAACACTTGCAGTAAAATTCTGTCTTTCTTGCTATCATCACAATTATTAAAAATTCTAGATATATTAAAGTAACACACAGGTATATTAAAGTAACACCCAGAAGACAGCCATAACTCCCAAGTATACACACGTATAGTAAAAAGAAATAACCTAAATAGAGACGATATCCAAAGAGCGAACAAAGAAATATCCTGAGGATGGGGAACAGAGGCAAAAAGAAGACTAATTCACTTGCCTGAGGTGGCAGAGCTCAGAACTGAAGACAAATTTCCCAATTCTTACATCAATGCCTTAACCACAAAGTTAATCCTCTGCAGACCTCTATTTTTATCCTTCATAACTTTTTAAAAAACATTCCTATAGGGCTCCATTTTCTCTTTGCTTTGACTGAAGACAAGGGTGAAATACTGGGGGGCAGACAGGTAGATTAATTCTATTTGAGTTACACTACAGTAGGAAAAAATATCTGTCCATTAACAGTGAAAGATGCATTTTTCATTCAGGTAACTAAAAAATAAATTCTTTTTTATTATTATTACATATTGAATGTAGCTAAAAGTGAACATACTTTGTTATACACTTGCACACAGAAAGCAAAAGCAAAGCAATATGCCCATCCATGTTCATCTTATGAAGCTTGTTAGAAACTTCTGCTCTTTGTCAAGTTTGAAGAAATCATGAGCAAGACATGGAGACATTTGTCCTCACTGAGAACAGAGACTAGGTTGGAAATGCAATGATTTTGAAGACAAGTTTGTTGATTTTTCCAAATGTAACAACACTAAAACATTATCTAGACATGAAACACAAGGTTTTTCACTGCACATTATTAAAGCAATTTTGTCAGAAACTGACAGGCAAATGTTTTATTAAACCTGTTGGAACTCATTGTTAAATAACAACATTGTGCAACATATATATCCTTAAATATCTGCACATATAGAAGTTATAAAATCTTGCAACTCATATGGATAAATTTTGCTATTTTTGTTGTTATTAAACCTGCTTTATGAAATGCAGTGCTGAAGCTCAGTATCCCACCATTGGTCTCTCCCATGTGTGCTCCTTTACACATGTGAAAAGTAGTTTAAAATGAGTAAACATATAAGAAGTTTTCACCCATACTGAACTCACAATTATGGTGGGTTGACCCTGGCTGTCTGGATATTCATTCATTTCAATAAGGAATCCCATAGTCAGCATTCAAAAATTTTTTTCAGCTTCTCAGTATAGAAATACTGAAATGGAGAGGGAAGGGCTGATCTCTTCCCCCTGGAATCCAGAAACAGAACATGTGGGAACTGTTCAAAGTTGTGAGAGGGAAGGCTCTGACTCCAGGGCAGGTGAGGCTGCTCCAGACATAGCCAGGTGATGTGGAAACACCGCTCCCCAGATGGGCAGAGCTGTCCCATGCCTGCTCTTGAGCAGGTACAGCTGGTGGAGTCATGTCACCCAGCTCTGTCCAGCCAACACCCTTAGAGACACATAGAATGTTAGGGGGGAATCCATGTTGACTACTTGTGATAAGCCTCCTTTCCTCCACATGCTTCCTGGGAAAGGAAGAAAGAAGCTCTCCTTCCCCACTGACGTTGTCGCTGGACCGTGGTGGTGACTATACTATCCCTTGTTGTACTCTGCTTTCTCCTTTCTTTTCTGTTTCTATTTTCCCCCACTCTCCTGTCTGCTCTAGAAACTCTGTTTTGCTCTTGTAATAATACTTCATCGCGCATGTGGCATTTGACCTCGTTTGTGTCTTAATTTCACCATTTGGGGATCACCTTTAAACCTTTCATTAAAAATTGCCACATATCCAATATCGGATCGTGACATGGGGCTTGCCATGTCCAAATTGTTACTGTTGCTTGATCAGGAACAGAGGTGCTTCTGATGAACCCTGCTCAGTGACAGGTTTATGCCAGTCATGTTCAGAAGTTACCTTGGCTAGTGACTGATTTATTTTCTGATAGGAAGATAATTGTAATGACTTGAAATTTGCAATCACTCAGTAAAAGGGCTACAATACTACCATAAAATAAAGTCATGAACACTGTATTAATAAACCTAGTAATGGCAACAATTCTTTCCCCATGTATAGACACTTTGCCTATCAATTCAAGGTAAAATGCTCACATTCTGAACCATAATCTCAGCCCCAAAACCATTGTCCACCCACCCACTAAACAACTGTGCCCCAAAAATGGGCTTTAGGCAAGAGATTCAAGTAGGACATTTTTGTTTTCTTTTTTCTGAGGGGAAAAAAAGTAAAACAGACTTAGTCTGAGGGCACTTACATAACCAAGAAGCAGCACCACTAGACAGTCCCCATCACAGCAGCATTAAATACAGGAAGCATGTGAAACAGAGAAATCTGTCCCAGTACATTAGTGCAATAGAGAAGCTGAGAGTGTGCTATAGGAGACTCCCCAGACTGTGCACTACAGGGAACTTTGACAGGTCAGAACTGTGGGAAGCCAACATAAATAAATATTTCCCCTTTTTTCCATAGACAAGTGGGACTTGCCAAGAACTGTGTAATAGCTTCTGGTTATCTGAAACCTCAGCCTGTTTCCTCCAAGGTAGTCCCTGATTTGATCATGAGGAAGCTGTTACAAGGCAGTGTGTGGCAAAACTGGCCTCACCAACTCTTCTGCTTCACAGCAGCTATTCTTGCATCTTTTAAAGTCATCATATGCTTCAGATGTCTCAAGAGTTGCTCAAACACCACTATATATTTCAATTTTGTACTTCAAGGAAGACAGCTCTGTCTGCTTGTATTTGCTTTTCCAGCACAAAACATGCATTTGAGTGTGAAAACTTTTGCTACATCTTGCAAGTCAACCATGCATGGGAGATACAACCAGGCTTTCTGTGTTGTTAAATAGTTTGTGAGATTCCTGGCATGCTCAGCTACTGCTCCACCAGGAACTTGGGATCTGTGCATCCAGCCTTCATATTCTGGGGATGAAATAGTTTCCAGATGCCAGGAACAATATCGTTGTGGCCAAACTTTGCCAGTAGGTCTCAGAGGAGGCTCTGGTGCTTTTTGGGGTAAGTAGTATAAATGTAGATTGCTTCTTTTCTTTTTCCTTTTATTTTTTTTTTTTTTTAATTGAAGTGATTCCTATTATTTTTCTTGAAGAGCTGTTCTTTCTAGTTTCAGAAGACTTATTTGAGTCCCTTTCATGACATCATTATTGTCATTATTGTTGTTATCATAGACCCTGCTCNTTTGCTATTTTTGTTGTTATTAAACCTGCTTTATGAAATGCAGTGCTGAAGCTCAGTATCCCACCATTGGTCTCTCCCATGTGTGCTCCTTTACACATGTGAAAAGTAGTTTAAAATGAGTAAACATATAAGAAGTTTTCACCCATACTGAACTCACAATTATGGTGGGTTGACCCTGGCTGTCTGGATATTCATTCATTTCAATAAGGAATCCCATAGTCAGCATTCAAAAATTTTTTTCAGCTTCTCAGTATAGAAATACTGAAATGGAGAGGGAAGGGCTGATCTCTTCCCCCTGGAATCCAGAAACAGAACATGTGGGAACTGTTCAAAGTTGTGAGAGGGAAGGCTCTGACTCCAGGGCAGGTGAGGCTGCTCCAGACATAGCCAGGTGATGTGGAAACACCGCTCCCCAGATGGGCAGAGCTGTCCCATGCCTGCTCTTGAGCAGGTACAGCTGGTGGAGTCATGTCACCCAGCTCTGTCCAGCCAACACCCTTAGAGACACATAGAATGTTAGGGGGGAATCCATGTTGACTACTTGTGATAAGCCTCCTTTCCTCCACATGCTTCCTGGGAAAGGAAGAAAGAAGCTCTCCTTCCCCACTGACGTTGTCGCTGGACCGTGGTGGTGACTATACTATCCCTTGTTGTACTCTGCTTTCTCCTTTCTTTTCTGTTTCTATTTTCCCCCACTCTCCTGTCTGCTCTAGAAACTCTGTTTTGCTCTTGTAATAATACTTCATCGCGCATGTGGCATTTGACCTCGTTTGTGTCTTAATTTCACCATTTGGGGATCACCTTTAAACCTTTCATTAAAAATTGCCACATATCCAATATCGGATCGTGACATGGGGCTTGCCATGTCCAAATTGTTACTGTTGCTTGATCAGGAACAGAGGTGCTTCTGATGAACCCTGCTCAGTGACAGGTTTATGCCAGTCATGTTCAGAAGTTACCTTGGCTAGTGACTGATTTATTTTCTGATAGGAAGATAATTGTAATGACTTGAAATTTGCAATCACTCAGTAAAAGGGCTACAATACTACCATAAAATAAAGTCATGAACACTGTATTAATAAACCTAGTAATGGCAACAATTCTTTCCCCATGTATAGACACTTTGCCTATCAATTCAAGGTAAAATGCTCACATTCTGAACCATAATCTCAGCCCCAAAACCATTGTCCACCCACCCACTAAACAACTGTGCCCCAAAAATGGGCTTTAGGCAAGAGATTCAAGTAGGACATTTTTGTTTTCTTTTTTCTGAGGGGAAAAAAAGTAAAACAGACTTAGTCTGAGGGCACTTACATAACCAAGAAGCAGCACCACTAGACAGTCCCCATCACAGCAGCATTAAATACAGGAAGCATGTGAAACAGAGAAATCTGTCCCAGTACATTAGTGCAATAGAGAAGCTGAGAGTGTGCTATAGGAGACTCCCCAGACTGTGCACTACAGGGAACTTTGACAGGTCAGAACTGTGGGAAGCCAACATAAATAAATATTTCCCCTTTTTTCCATAGACAAGTGGGACTTGCCAAGAACTGTGTAATAGCTTCTGGTTATCTGAAACCTCAGCCTGTTTCCTCCAAGGTAGTCCCTGATTTGATCATGAGGAAGCTGTTACAAGGCAGTGTGTGGCAAAACTGGCCTCACCAACTCTTCTGCTTCACAGCAGCTATTCTTGCATCTTTTAAAGTCATCATATGCTTCAGATGTCTCAAGAGTTGCTCAAACACCACTATATATTTCAATTTTGTACTTCAAGGAAGACAGCTCTGTCTGCTTGTATTTGCTTTTCCAGCACAAAACATGCATTTGAGTGTGAAAACTTTTGCTACATCTTGCAAGTCAACCATGCATGGGAGATACAACCAGGCTTTCTGTGTTGTTAAATAGTTTGTGAGATTCCTGGCATGCTCAGCTACTGCTCCACCAGGAACTTGGGATCTGTGCATCCAGCCTTCATATTCTGGGGATGAAATAGTTTCCAGATGCCAGGAACAATATCGTTGTGGCCAAACTTTGCCAGTAGGTCTCAGAGGAGGCTCTGGTGCTTTTTGGGGTAAGTAGTATAAATGTAGATTGCTTCTTTTCTTTTTCCTTTTATTTTTTTTTTTTTTTAATTGAAGTGATTCCTATTATTTTTCTTGAAGAGCTGTTCTTTCTAGTTTCAGAAGACTTATTTGAGTCCCTTTCATGACATCATTATTGTCATTATTGTTGTTATCATAGACCCTGCTCTATCTTGATACCTTGCACTCTACAGACTTCAAGAAGTCTACACCTGAGATAATTGCCCAAGAAGTCACAAAAGCCATATGCATCAGTAGTAAAATAATAATAATAATAATAAATAATAATAATAAAAATAGAAGCACTCAGGTTGGAAAAGACCCTTGGGATCATCCAGTCCAACTATTAACCCTACTCTACAAAGTTCACCTGTAAACCATGTCCCTCAAAGCCACATCCAAATAATGGGGAGGTCACAGATAATTATTTATCCCAAGAGGAGACAGGTTTCTAAAGCAGGTAAGTGGACTTGCCAGTTTTTAGATACTTAAAAGTTAGATGAAATGAGCCACAGACCTACTTTGCAGTAGCCAACATGACAGATTATAACACCATGGTTCTGGGCACTGTCCAAAAACATTGTGGCCAACCCAGAAGAGTAATCCTCTAAACTCTGGAGAAATGGTTTGCCTGAGGCTTTCACTGTACAGGAAAGCAGCTTTGTTGGCATGCATAAGAGGGAGCAGTAAAGGAGATGAAGATATTGGAAAATCAATTAAGAAAATAGAGGATCAGTGGACAATATACAATAAGAAAACAACCTTTAATCAACCTGAAAGGCCATGGGATACTCAGCACATCCTAGAGATGCAGATTTACTCACATAAAGAAAGACTAGAAGACCCTTGAAGAGCAGGTGCCTGCATTGCTCCTGCTGCCTTGGGAACAGCCTTTTCCCATTGGAATGGTGCATTTTGGCACAATCTCTCTTCCACCCATGCTGCCATTCTTCCCTCAGGCTTCACAGAAGTGACTTCTGTCTCCTCAACTTAATTTCTCCTCAGATAAAATGAACTGTATGCAAAAAAACTGAGAAGTAGGAGAAAGCAATGAGAGATTAAGGCAACAGATAGAGGATCTTTCTAAAAATGGATCAAAATTGAAATTGAAACAGGTATCTGAACCCATTATGCACATGGTGTTTGTAAGAGCAAATATATATCAAGGATCTTGCTTTAAAAAGGACTGCGGGATCTGTAACCTCTTCTCCAGCCTTCACCAGCCTCTCTGTGCCTCCTCAGTCTGCATCTGTGTTCCTGACTGTGGGCCTAGGCAAGGACCTGCACTAAATCTTGATGTTAAGAGGTGGAAGGGAGTGAACATTCCCTGCCAGCGCTGCCAGAGCTGTACCAGCAAAACAGCACGTGTTTGTTTGTGGTGCTGCAGTTTGTGGTGGTATTTTAGACCAAAACAACCTTCCCCTTGATGGGCCTGTGAACTGTCACATTTGAGCCAACAACGCAAATCTTCTTTGCTGCCTTTGCTAGCAGTGTTTTTATGCAGCAAGATCCATCCAGGCTCAGCTGGAAGTTTGCTATACAGTGAATCATTGCTGAGGCTGCACGACTCCATCACTACTGGCAGAAGAAACCACCAGGGGCTGCAGCTGCATGGTGACAGGGATGGCTGACAAAGGCCAAAGGGGAGACGGTGAGGAAACTACAGTGACAGGAAGAAAGGAGTAGAAAATATTGCTACCTCCTCTCCTGGTTTTGATAGTTTTATTTTCCACCTTTCTCCTTCGTGAAGACAGTTTTCTCAGGTCCCCCATTACTTCAAATTACTTACATCAGTAAAACAAGTGGCAGCATCTGCTATAGCAGCTGCAAGGGCACAGCATGCACCATGCCCACAAAAGCCCATATCTCCCATTTCCCACGTTAGGCGGTGTCCTGTGATTGCTGGACTGGCTAACAAGGCTGTTGGGATTTAATAATCACCATTTCTGTTATTTTTCTCCTGGCAATCTGGGGCACATCCCTACTTCAATTTCCTATATGTAAAATAGGGTTTAAGCATGTCTTTTCTCCTTTCTTCCTACAGCATGTTGCATCATGGGACCACAAGTTGCAGGAAGGGCCCTCAGTAAAGTTTAAACAATGAAAATAATAGGTCCTAGATGGAATTGTTTGAGGAAAAAGAAGGCTTAATTGTAACAGGATTTCAAAAAAAATATGTATGCACAAAAGGCTTTTAAAAATAATTGTGTTTATCCTCAATCTTGTTTGCCAGTCTTATCTTTCGAGAAGTCTGAGATAGCACCAATATAATCTGGCAAAAGCAGGAGTAATTTAATGGAAGGAGTAGATAAAGTGTCCAGATGCATGTCCAGCATGTAAATTGAAGGAATTGCTTTATTGTACTTGCCAGGTTTAGTGAATAAAAGTGCAAAATATCTTAATAAGACAACTGTTAAAACTTGGAGAGTTGGTATGTCTCCCACATGGCTAGAAAAATCAAAGGACACAGAAGATAAAGATCTATATTCTTCCAAAGCAATGTAATGACGGGGACACTTGGGCTAATAAACACTCTGAACTAAGAATGACATGAGCACCATAAACAAGTCATTGTCCAGAAAGCCTTCCCAAAGTTCATAATACATATTCTAAATCACCAAGCTCATAAAAGTGCTGATAGACAATTCCACTGGGAGAGACAGATCACAAGGTGCCTGTGGAGCCACCATAAATACAGCTGCTATGGATAGGTCAGAAACAAACCACCACCATGGACAGTTCAAGATCAAGTGCATTAAATGAAAAACTTAGCTGGGGAAGGAATCCAAAAATAAGAGAAGACATATGGGAGCCAGTATTTATTTCTTGTTCTGCTGTCTGATCTTGGAGAAGTTATTCTGGACTTAGACCTGAAAAATACTGACCAGTCTGCTCCTGAACTAACAAAGCCATTAGAAATATGCCTTGCCAACACTCTTGCTTCTTGCAGGCATGGAGTAGGTGCTTCTCACCCCAGGACAGAGTCTGCCAAAGTACTCTGTTATGAATTGTAAGGATGGCATCTGTTCTCAAAGCTGTATTTGCACTGGCTGTGAATCACACCATCAGTGTGGGTAGGCACCGGCTGATCACACTCAGATCTCATCTGCAAGCACAGCACTGAAATCCTGGAAGAGAACCAGATTTCTACAAAGTCCCTCTGCCAGCTTTGCTTCTGTCTCCCTGCACTCAGCTTGTGGGTCTTCTATCCCAGCTCCTGGCTCCTTCTGAGGCATTGCAAGTACCCAAGCTGTATCCAGGGGGTTGGTGTGACACATGAGTGTGCTTCTGTTCACCAGGAACACTACAGAGCCTGGCTGCCATTCAGGGTTTTGTATGGGCTCTTCCAGAAATCAGTAGACCCCACCTCCAAGACATCCCCCATGAAACCCTCATCTCTATTCATCTCTTAAAGTCCCATGAAGGAAACAGACATCTAAGCCCAATTACACTCAGGTTCTGTATTTTCTGGACCAAATTCCTCTCTAACTCGTATCAATTCTACCGCAGGATAACACTATTGATTTTAGTGGAGGTACTGCTGATTTAAACAAGGTTGAATAAGAGGAGAGCACTGGTGACCCCTGTAAAATGGGGATAATAATCTTTACCTACAACCCAAGGGAAATGTGAAAGTTAATTAATTAGTATTGTAAATCTCTGTGAGATCCTAACAGTCTATAAATGAATTCAAATGGCACCAGAGAGAGGGCATAGTGGGAATAAGCTGTTGT
>VYZU01043381.1:0-43608 GCA_013401355.1 Ceyx cyanopectus
TTCTCTATGTTGCTGTAATTTTTGTGCTTTAATTCCTCTTATTTCGACTGATTAAAAAGAAAAAAAATAAATAAAAAATCAAGCTCCTGTAACTTGCACTTTTCCCCAATCCTTAATACTCTTGTATGGCAACCAAAATTACTGTAAGAAATAAATATAATATTGCACTAAGGTTGTGGTTCTGATTGCAAACAGAGAACACTGTCTGAATTTTTATTAAAAGAAGAGGAAAAAAAAAGTTGCCAAAACCCTTGCAATCATGTTCTTGAAAGCAAAGCAAATGCTTTAACTAACTGGAGATAGAATGAAGGCAAAAAACATTGGATTTCTTGTCAGGATCAACCTTAACTTATTGCTGCTGGTTAAAGTTTTCTCCGTGCTGACCCTGAGCTCATTTACTGAATTGAAGATTCAAGTTGGAAATTTTAAAAGGAAAAAAAAAAAAAATTAAAAAAAAAAAAAGAAAAAATATGTGTGTGATTAAGAGGTGGAACCCCCACGTCTCTGTTGCCTTAAGATGGATTTCAAGGACTCATTCCTCAGGCTAGGCTGGTTTTCCTTGGCTGAGCCTGTGGTGGGGCTGCTCTGGACTGAGCCCTGGCTCTGGAGCTGCTCTGCAGTGTAAGAAGACACTGAAAGTCTGGGGAGCAGGGGGAGGGTTGGGGTTTTGTGGGGCAGAGCAGCTTTACAGAGGAGAAAAGGTTCCTTATCAGTGCCCTTATCAGCCTTTGTGCATCCTGTGACTGAGAACTGTACCAGCAGGGGCTGTCTGTACTGTGAATAAACACGGCTGGAAATGGGAAAAAGAGAAAGAAAAAGAACCCATTCACATTTTT
Source organism: Ceyx cyanopectus (assembly GCA_013401355.1). Taxonomy (NCBI): domain Eukaryota; kingdom Metazoa; phylum Chordata; class Aves; order Coraciiformes; family Alcedinidae; genus Ceyx; species Ceyx cyanopectus. The sequence goes on from VYZU01043381.1 coordinate 837, forward strand.
TTTTTGCTTAACCTAAAACTTTGGTTTTTCTATCTTGAAATGGTGATGGAATGAAGAATATTTTTTATTTTCTAAGATACTGGAATAAATGCCTAGAACTGATGCCACTTGGTTTCATATGTTCCTTAACTATTATTCCCTTCTCAGATGTGCTGGTTCATCACTTCTGTAGTGACTGTTGTTTCAGTTTTCTGACAATTACTTGGCAGCTTTGGTTTGTTAAAAGAGATAGAAGGAAAAAAAGCCTTATTATTATTAATTATTGTGGCAATCCAGTGATCACCACCTGTGTATCTCAATAAAGTCAGGTACTTGCAGTGCAAAACAAAGCAAGCTTTGCCATTGTCAGTGCTTTGTTGGGCAGAGAAGTGAGGACATTGGAGCCCTGCTGTACCTGTTTCTGTCACTCTTGCTTCTCTATTTTTCTGCCTTTCCTCCTCTTTCCTTCCTTTTGTCCAAACAAACAATCACCTGAACACACAGTGGCTACGAGGGGCTGCTGGGAACACCACAACACTGGCTTGAACAAAAAGAAATGCCTTGGGATTTCAACCTGGATCAACTACACTGTGGATTTAACATAAAGAGCTTCACCTTCAAGGGATTTTTACCTACAGACAGCCTGTAGGGCTGTGGTTTGAGGTGAAAAGTCCATTTCTTTGCAGTAGAAAAAACAGAACAACCAAACTGATTTCTGGCTTCTTTCAAAACATTTAAAATCTGATTTAAAGTCCTCTCTTCAACTATACTGGGGGTGTGGGGGGAAGCTGAAATGAGACTGTTCTTTTGGGTTCACTTTCCTACCATAAACACTTCCCTGGGTTTTGCTGGAGTGGACACAAACTGCATTTCTCAGACAAGGTACCAGGAATAAACATTCCAAGTGGATTTCATGCTTTTCAGCCTGAAAGAAACTGGCTCTGGAACGCTGACACCTAGTGGCGTTTGAGGGGTGTAAGCTCAGAGCTTTGAAAATACAATTTCCATTCTTTCTACAAGAAGCCATTTGAGCCACTTTTCTTTATTCTTGTGAGTTAGGTCAGAAAAATCATTAAATAAAAAGGCTGACTGTAAAATTACAGAAAGAAGACACTAAATGAGAAATCTGAAGAGCTGGAAGGTGCTGCAGGTGGTTTGTGTGATCAGCCTGATGTGTCAATGTCACCATCTCCACATGACCTTCACCTGCCAAGCATGGGTTTTAAATGGAAATATAGTTTCTGTCTCCAGTGCTGTACATTTTGGGCCATTCTGAGTGATTTCAAACCCAGCAGCCATTTCAGACCCAGGCTGCAAAGGGGCACCTGGTTGGTGTTGAGGACAGGAGTTGGTTCAGAGGAGCTGGGATTTCCCAGATGGACTCAAAATTTGGGTTCTCCAGTAAGATGTGTCTCCTCAGGACTGGTACTTGGTGCACGTGTGTGAGGTGGTGTTTGCTTCTCATGGAAAGGTTCTCAGCCAGCATTAGAATCTAATGTACCACTAGGACACCAGTGTTCCATGTGCTTCCAACTGTGCTGCAAGCAAAGTTGCCACATGTACCTTTCTGCATTGGAGAAAAATCATCCTGAAGAGAATCCAATGGCCAGAAACCTCACCCTGGAATCATGTTGGAATGGGTTCTTTGCCCCTCACACTGGGGCACTGTGGCCACCAAGCTCCTCCATTCCTTATATCTTTAAAAGCAATTTACAGCAAGTAACTCCTGAAAAACAGCCTTGGAACAGCTGGAGTTGGTTGGGGAGTGGAGCTCACCTCTCTGCTGCACAGCCTGCTGAAACCTGGATTCCTTTTCCTTATGGATGTTGTTCTGCAGAACAGGAGCTGAGGAAGTGATGCCACAGTGAGGCCCTTAGCAGGCACTCTGCTTCCACAGGGAATTCTGAGCCCTGCCAAGCACAACCCTCCCTACCCATCCTAACCCCCAGAAAATACCTGGTGGGGAACTACTGTGACTGTGTCTTGATTTTGACCTTTTAATGCAGCCTGAGGTCTCAGCTGAAGCTGAAGGGTGGCCACGGGAGCTCCTCTGCAGCAGGTACAACAGGGAGAGGTGTGGAAAGAGCTGCAGTGAGTGGGAGCTTCCAGCAGGGTTTCTAACAACTCCTGTCTATTGAAGCAAGCAAACAGAAAGCTGGAAGAGATGCCTGCTTCTGCCACAGCAGCCAGGAGGACTGGAACCAAAAGGAACGTTGGCACAACAACATGTTATCAACTGGCAGTGACTCAGTTCAGCCTGGAAGAGAGTCCTGACTGTGGCTGAGCCTCCTCCAAGGACCAGTGTGGGAGTCCCCAGGTGCTGAACATTCACAACTTGAGAAGCCCTGGGGTTTTTTTCACCCTCCTTTGGTAGGATTTCACATGGTGTGGCCCAGCCTGCAGCAGGAGAGGCTGGAAGGACTCCCAGGACAAGGCATTCCAGGTTGGGACAGGATTGGTAATGAGGAAGCCCAGCTGTCACAGATCACTGCAGGAGCTGCTTCAGATATTTTACACTTAAAAAACCCCAATTCTGTTAGTGCTGAAGCAGTGGAGCAGAGAAACAAACTAAGAACTGCAGGGTGAATCCATTCCAGGGAAGAGGGAACACTCTTTGTTCAATGGCTTGGCCAGGACAGACCAAATCTGCCACCCCTGCAGATCAGCAGCAGGGCCATTTCAAAAGCAGTAGACTCAGGTGGAATGAGCTCCCTGGAGACTCTGCTTCCAGATTGTGATGGAAATAACACTCAGTATTTAGCAGAGAAATGGCATTATAAACTTGGCATCCCCCCAGACTGCATTTGAGTCCTTTCATTGCTGCATTTAAGAAAGATTTTGATTGCCTTTTATTTTTATCAGTGCTTCCTTGACCACATTAAGGTTTCCTGCAAGGTTGTGCAAACACAAGGGAACTGGCCCTAAGAGGTTTAGTTAATTAGGATTTTTTTTTTTCTCCAGCCAGCATAAATAGATGAATTCAGGGTAGGATGAGCCCTGTGCTAGTCTGTATTTTACCAGAAATGGCAAAGCACTGAGCATGCCTGGGAAGAATCACTGATCTGGAACTTGAGGATAAAGCTACTAAGTGCTCACCTTGGGTTTAGTTAGAGCAGGGAACTTAGCTCTTGGTTTCTGCCTTGAAACAGAGAGCTCTAGTAATGGTTGTTGAGGGGATGAACCCACCCATGGACCAAAGAGCTGCTCCTGGGCTCTGGACTCTGGCCCCAGCAGTTTGCAGCAAATGCTGATCCCTGTCAAAGATTCAAAGCATTTTAAGAATGTTGTTGTACTTTTGCTGACCCACCTGAAGCTTAGTTTGTTGTGTCCTTTGCTTCCCAAGCAAGGCCAAGAATCCCTGGTGCCAGGCACATGCACTGCAGGCTTTATTCCAGACCATCTATCCTGTCATTTCAGCTCTTTTACATTAAATGCTGGACTCTGGACCTCCCTTAAAAGAAAAAAAAGAATTTAAAACATCAACACTACATCATTTTGCCTTACAGCAACTTGCCATAGCTCACTGGAGATGGAAATATGACCCTAAATATCCTCTAGCAGAGATGCCAACTACAAGGTTGGCTAAAAGTGCTTAAGAAAAATCAAAGCTCTGAACAGTCTCAGGTAAAATCACCTGAGTTCTCTCTGAGACATTACCCAGCAATGGTGCACCCATCTAAAGCAGGGCCAGCACTGCTGGTGTCCATCACACTGCCCTTATCTTGCCAAGGAAGGACACCATGGCACAGCCAGGCTGGTAATGGTTTAGCCCAGCACAAAGGTCAAGTGCTGAACCACTCTCCTTCAGCATGCCAAGAACAGGAGATGTGAAACCAAAACTCTAACACTGTGAGAGGAAAGCTGCACACAGAGAGAGGCACAGAGGACTATCTTCATCAGCTGGTGCTTTCTTCAGATCACAGGGTGGAAAATGAGGGGACAAAGAAAGGCAGTTTAAAGCAGTGACCCAAAAGCTGCACCAGTATCTGCTTTTCCCAGGAGCATTTCCAACACAAAAATGGCCCCTGTGAGCAGATACAACTGAGCAGACAGAGAAGCCCCAGCTATTTGCAGAAGGAAACAGGTCAAGCAGGTCAGTGAATGTTGTGCTTTAAGTGCCCAGCCACACCAGCAATGCCAGGAGCTGTGATGGTGTCATAGTTCAACCCCAGATGGCATCTCAGCACTGTGCAGCTGCTTGCACCCTACCCCACCCTGGGGTGGGGAGAGAATCACAGGAGTAAAAGGGAGAAAACACAAGAGCTGAGTCCCCCAGCTTTATATGTTGAGCATGACATCATATGATATGGAACATCTCTCTGCCAGGGGTCAGCTGTCCTGGCTGTTTCTCAGCTGGAGGGCTGGTGTGAGAGCAGAACAGCCTTTGCCTCTGTGTCAGAGCTGCTCAGCAGTAACAAAACCACCCCTGGGCCATCAACACTCCTCAGCACAAGTCCCAGCTGCAGCCTCAGAGCAGCTACCATGAAGACAATTCACTCTAGCCCATATTTTTTGGATTTTTAACTCTGAAGTGCCACCCTCTCTCTAGGCAGCAGGCAGCCAGCCAGGAGCTGTGGGAACAGCAGCTCAGACACAGGGGTGACCATCAGCTCCAGAGCCCCCCTTCCCATTTTCAGTGGCCTCAGATAATGGGAACAGCTGGATTTTGTATTTTGGCTAGTGAAATATCAGTAATTGTTAAATGAATGTTGCCTGACTCCCAGTGGCCACTAAGCTCTGGTTCTGGGACACCACACACCTCTTTTGGAAGGTTCCCTTGCTGTGTGCCAGGCACTTTCTAGGCAGACAGAGATGCATTGCCCCTTTTCTGCCCAAGCTTCCCAGATTCTGGGACAAAAATGCCAAGTAAAGCTATTTTGATCAATGCAAATTCCCTTTTTGGAAGCCATCCAGGGCAGTACTCTGCACACTTGGCACTGCACAGTTGAGATGGATTGATTTTTTTTCTGGTGTTCTTTTCCCCTTTCCATGGATTAATCTATCAATTCCCCTTTTGCCAACTAACTTCACAGCAGTGCCTGTAAATCATGGTGGAAATGGTGTGCTCAGCATGAGGAGACTTTGAGAAAGCTGCTTCAAAATCAGGAAAAAAGCAGCTCTGCATCATTGCTGCCACTACTTACAGACAAGCATGGCATGACTTGCCTCCCTTACTGCAGCCTGGGTCCTGAAGGTTCCACATCCCTGGGTAATGTAGGAAGCTCAGAGCAAGCTGAACACAAACTCCATGGAATAGCATCAATTCTTCAACTTCACACCACAAGGAATCAACCTTCTGGGCTGGGTATTAAACACCTGTGGGTTGCACTTTGAAAGCTCCTGTCACAGGCTGAAGTCTCTCTCAGAATCATAGGTGGCTTGAAGTCTGCATTTGCAAGAGCAATCATCTAAAAGTAGGTGCTTCACATAAAGATCCTTGGTAACCAGCATTTGCTTAACTGCATGGAAAAGAGGACATGAAAACTAGAATATGCTGAGATGGGTGTGACAATAGACCTTCCAGGTTCAGAAAAAAACCAGCAGAGGACACATGGGCCACACACAAGACAAAATTTTTCTGGTATGGATTTTCTCTAAGCCAGAGAAACTCTTCAGAGGAACCTCCCTGTGCTTCATTTTGTCATTTCCTCACTAAAAGTGGGGAAAAAAAGAAAGGTCAAGTTGATTCTATTGAAAATCAAGTCAAAATTTAACAAGTTATGGCCCATCACACATAAAAAACCTTCCAAAATGTTCCACAGCTTCAGGGCTCTGTAGGAAATAAACTGGATGCAGGAACATTCTTCACCATCCTCTTAAGCTTGGCCATCTGTGCAGACTAAAAATAAAGCAGCAGCTTCAGGAGGGGTTTGATAAAATGCATCAGAGAACTGCATTGGTGAAGCTCTGCCAGGCTCTCAGGAGGGCTGGGAGGTGCTCACCCTGCACTGCAGAGGGGTCTTCATCACTCTGGCTGCTCAGCCAGCCCCTGTGGGATGGGTTTGGGTGACTCCATCATCCTGAGAGGTGCTGGTTGGTGATGTCCAGTGGCTCTTGCTCCGTGAGAGCAAAAGCTGCTGCCAAACTGGCAGGAAAGGCAGGGCTAATGCAGACAATTTAACAACTGAATAAAATGAAGGCAATTAGCTGCCTCTAATTAACATGAGAAGATCCTCAGGCACAGAGTGGGACTAATGTACTTAGGGAAATATTTTATGAGATGAAACTTTCCATCCACTCTACCACCAACCACTTGATTTGCCATGTATTGAAGCTGCAGTTTCTGCCACCCCAGTGTGACAACATGGGACAGGTGAGGGTCTCTCACATCTCAGAACCTCTCCAGCTCTCACATAACTGCTTTTCAAACTACACCCTACTCTCCTCATTATCACCAGCAACCATTACAGAAATCAGCATGTTAAAGAGTATAAAATACTTATATATTAAAAAAATATTTTATTAAGTGTTCTTACTATGTGATTAATTACAATTAATTTGGAAGAATGACACTGAGCAGTCTAAAATTATCAGTTGATTAGACAGTGAATAAAAACTGCTACTGAAAATACACCTGAGGAGCTCTAGCATGGAAGATCTCCTCACACTGTGCTAGTGAGATTAGCAGTTCAGACATTAAACTCTCTCCATTAGGTGAGGCAATCCATGAATAAGCTCCCAGGATTTAAGAGCTGTAACTTTGCTGATAGCATCACCTGATTTATTCTTCCATCAGCTCAGTTTCTCCCCATCTTACCCTGACACAGGACTGCAGGATTTTCCCCGTGGAGCTGTGTGTGAAGTTGCCCTCAGTGAGTTCACACAGGAGACATTTCTTCTTTCCCTTTGCATAGCTCCTCATTGGAATCTTTCCAGTAAATCCCTGTCTCTCTCAAACTGGGGAGCCCAAAGCTGGACACAGCATTCCAGGTGTGGTCTCACAAGGGGTCTCCAAGCCCATCCTGCCACTGGACCCAGCCCAGGGGGGACCCAGGGGCTGCTGCCTCCTGCCAATGGGCTCATCACCCACCCTGGCCCCCCAACTCTGCCTTGTGCAGCATAAAGCTTTAGTACCCCCCACCCCCAGCACAGGGAGCCTACCTGCAGGTGCAGTTTCTTCCCAAGCCACCAGTCATCTGCTGAAGTCAGGGGAGACCCACAGTGGGAGCTCTGAAGCTTTGGCTTTCCTGTTAATACAGCAGCACGAGAGAGTGATTAGAGGGTGTTGGGTTTTTCCTTCCCAGCAGTGCATTGCCAAGTGTCAGATTCCCAGAAAAGCTGATGGAGAAGCTGTGTGCTGGCTCAGAAAGCAAGGCAGGGCACCTTCCTGCACAGAGGAGAGCTTTGGGGACCATCTGACTAAAGGGTTCCTGCCCCAAACACGAGCAGAAGAGATTTAAACCGTGTCAAACTTGGCTGTTTTCAACAGCTCCTGCAGCCATCAGTATTCCCAAAAGCCAGGAGCCAATCTCCTCACCAAAGCCACAGCCAGGGCTGCTCTCAGCAGAAGCAACATAACGGGCAAACCAGATCCTGATGTTAAGATGTTAAAGGAAACCCAGATCCAAAAGCAAGAGGGTGTCTTATTTAAGTTCAGCCAAAGTCCAATTTTGATAGAAATATTTCTACACAGGAGCAATATTTCTACACAAAGCAAGGGGTTCCTGAGGAAGGGAAGCATGGGGGAGGCAGCAGCAACTAAGAAGGTTGTTGGTGCCCCTCATGCCAGTGCCAAGCATCATGAAGCAGCTCTCTGTAGGAAACAGGATTCCTTGTGAGCAAGCTGGTCCCAGAGAAGCCTGAGACAAACTGGGACTGTCCCCAACAGGCTGACAAAGCAGTATAAAAATACCAAAGTATTCCATGCAAATGGTTCAAAAAGTTTATTGAAGATTTAATTTACAAAAATCATATCCCTATGAGGTGTTCTATGCAAAACTGGATAAAATAAACTGCATATAAAACCCAACCCTAGTAATGCAAATACAACACGGAAGGAGACCATGGAAAGAGAAAAATAATAATTAAAAAAATAGTCATGACACACGTATGACATTCATCCAAAAATTGGTTCAACATGATGCCTTCTTCCTAGATACATTTTAACTTTTTTTTTTTTATACAGGTCTTCTATACTCCATTGGTCCAAATTCAGAGTTTATAAACACTCTGTGCATTCTTGTAGCTACTACAGCAGTTCTGCCACCCCTGTTCTGATCAGAAGGCAGAAAGCAGACAGGACAGAACACTGAACATGGGCACTGTCAGATGCAACTTGCTATCTTTGGTAGGGACCCTAAACCTGCAGGGAAGTCAGCTCTCTACAGTGACAACAAATGTCAGTTTTGGCAAAGTTTCACTCTGTTGGGTTTTGCTGAGTGGTTGAGGAGAACCTTACTGGCAGTTTCTGCTGAACATACAAAAAAAACAGTTGAAAATGGAGCTCGTTTCTATCAGCTCCATTTAATTGATATTAAATCTAATTACTTGCATTTACTGGACTCAAATATGGTTACATGAGACCTCCTCGCTGCACAGCAGGATGTTCCTTGTGTGGACAGTGGATGAATTGCACACAGAACACAGCAGCAATTCCATCCTGCCTTTTTTCCTCCTGTTTTAAGGAGACTGTTCCTGCAGGTAGCCACACAGCTTTGGGTGCCAGTAGGAATCTCACCGAGTGACTCAAGGCTTGGATCATAACTTTTCCTGGGAAAGAGGAGGGTGAAACAAAAGCAAAAAAATAAAGAAATTTGGGACAATCAGTGCTCAAGTGTTTGCAGCCCTCCCGAGGGATACCATGGACAGGAGGAACAGGGGAAAAAAAATACTAAAAAAAAAAGAAAATAAATCAATGCAAGAGCCAAGGAACTTCACTTTAAAAGAGAAGGAAAAAGTAACCAGACTGTTTCCTTCATAACATTAATATTCCATAAATACCAGACAGTATTTGATGAACTGCCATTAGCTGCAACTTTCAAGCATCCTCTTTGCCTTTTCAAGCACTATCTGGAAAAGAAAATGAAAATATTATGCACCTCCCCAGTCCTCCCCACTCCCGCTCAGTGGAAATGCAAAGAACCTGCATAGCCATGATTTTCCTAGCTGCAAACATTTAGTGGAAGACTATCTAGACTTAAACACTAAGTAAATCTGCTCACTTATGAGTAAAACATGCAATAGTACAACAGACAGCTAACTGTCCTCAACAAGGCTTTTTGTGTTTTATGACAATTGCTCATTTGGCAGAGAAGAGACGTTTCCAAACGCGGGGAGATGGTTTGAAGAGCCTTGGTGAAGGTGGCAGTTACAATATATTAGCGATTTCTGTGGCGTAAACGTTTGAAAAAGCATCAGCAAAGTATTCAATAGAAAAGCAATATGGAGAATACCCCTCCGTCCTCAGAAAAGCATCGTGATTTGTAGTGTATCAAGTCAAGATTTATTGACTGGGGAATTAAGGCAGGAGCAGCAGCCGAGAGGTTTTATTGTCTCAGCTCCACGTAGTTGGCAGGGAAGAGGCCGTAGCGGCCTTTGCAGACTCCTCTCCACCAGCCGTCGTCGATCATCTCGATGTTGGTGATGATGTCGTCAGGGTCGAAGGAGATCTCGTCGTCACCCGCTGGGGACAGAGTGGAGCAGGCTCAGAATCCACCCAGGAACAGCCCCAGAAGCCCCCCCAGGAACAGCCCCTACGACAGCCTCCCCCATCAAAACGCCCCTGACCCCCCAGCAGCCGCTCCCGTCGGGGCGCTGGGACAGACAGACACAGGCGGTGGGTTCTTACCTGCTGCATCTGGGGTGCACTTCCAGCACAGTAACAAAACACACTGAGAACCTCTTCACTGGCTTGATCGCCCCCCAGAATTAACCAGGCAAGAGTTTAAACAACTGCCTGTGGCAGGCTTTAACTAGAGTGTTAACACGTGGGTGAAAAAAAGTTGGCAAACTCCCACCGTGTCCAGAAACAGAGGCTAGGCATTGTCCAAAGGGTCAGTGCCTTGGCTACATCACCACATTCCTCATTCTTCAAGAGACTCAAGCATCTCCCCTGTGCAGCAAGGCTGAGGGAACTGGGGCTGTTCAGGCTGGAGAAGCCTGAGAGGGGATCTGATGGATGGCTGTAAATATCTGAGGGGTGGGTGTCCAATGGAAGGGGCCAATCTCTGCTCTGGAGTGCCCAGCAACAGGGCAAGGAGCAATGGGGATCAACTGGAGCAGAGAAGGTTCCACCTCAACATGAGGAGAAACTTCTTCCCTGGGAGGTTGGCAGAGCCTGGCCCAGGCTGCCCAGAGGCTGTGGAGTCTCCTCTAGAGACTTTCCATCCCCACCTGGCTCTGTCCCTGTGTGGGCTGCCCTGGGTGCCCCTGCTCTGTCAGAGGGGTTGGATTCTCTGATCTCCAGAGCTCCCTCCTAACCCCACCAGTCTCTGATTCTATGATTCCTCTCTTCATTTCACACATCACTACAAGAGTGTACAAAGGCCATGGAAAAATCCAGGCTTATCTGTGAAGAACAGTTTTCAAAGACAAGCTTAAACCCCTTTTACTTACCAGCTTGATAATCATAAAGGGCTATGGCTGTAATTCCAAGTTCATTTTCATATTCATCATAAGCATTTTCTTCTAAAGAAAGAGAGAAAAAAAACTGAAAAGCATGAAGCACACCACCTATCACCCTCAGCTCTTTTCAGGGGTGCTCCTCCTTTCTCTGCTAACCCACAGAGGAAGCAGGGAACAAACTACACAAGTTTTAAGCAGTGCTGATTGTTCCTTCTGAAAGGGATTTTTTCCCTACATCACACACAATTAAAGCCTGACAGGAGGCATTCACAGTCAGCATTTAATAGTGACAAGTAAAACTGATCAGCCTGGTAACACTTTGTACAATGTGACTGAACAAGAGCCCAAGGTCAGTGTGTAAGACACTATTTGAGTGAAGTATGTGTGTTGGGAGGGAGCTGTTTATAATTCCCAGGTTTTCACAGCAGCTTCACCCTTCAAACCTCAATCAGGACCCATAAAAGGTGAGAAAAATGGCAATTCTTAAGAACCATGTTCTTTCCATTTCATTAGTCCCCATCCTTACTCCCCTCCCTCACAGGCATGGAACACATCACATCCATTTCCAAGTCCAGGAACTGTTGTCAGCACTTTTTGCTTGGTAGGTCAGCACAGGCCCAACACCCATTCAAATCTCCACCCCTCTGCTTCCCCCTCAAGTTGAGCTGCATTACACAGGATGGAAATGGTTACCCCTGCATTTCATTCTGAACTGATTCCCTAGAGAGCACTGTCATTATTCCAACACTATCTCACAAATGTTAAGTAATTTCAACCTTGCTCACATCTTCATTTCCTAATTAAAGTTTGGTGGTGGAGACTGAAAAGTCTCATCAGGGTGAGACTTTAGGAAACTAGGACAAGCGTGCTCAGCACAACTGCTCATTAAGTCGTTGCCCAAGGAAATCATCTTTATCTGAAAGGGTTTCTTATCAGAAACAAACACTCTTACCTGCTTGGTAATGGTCTCCTGCCCCTGCCACTTCATAGACAGTCTCTGGCTCATAGTCTGCCTCTCTCTGACTCACTGCTTCTTGGTAGTCAGGCTCTGCAGCTTTGTAGCTGGACTCTGGCTCACGTGCAGCTGAATAGGATGGGCTGGAATTCTTGTAGGTTGCCTCTGCATCCTGCAGAATACAGGGGAGATCAGCAGGGCTCTGTCAAAAGGTTCATAAGATTATGGTTAAAAAAACCAACCTGGTACTGAAGGGGACTGTAACAAACCTGGTACACTGGGCTTGGTGGTGCCTTCTGCTCCACTGGCTGCGTGGTGGGAGATGATGGTGGAGTTTGTTTTTTGGCTTTAGCTTGTTCCTAAATTGAAGGGAAAGAAAAGCTTCAGTGCAGTTTAATCAATGATGTCATGGCACACAACAAGAAACAACCAGCCAGCAGGAAAGATACATAATATATTCTGCAAGATACTGCTGCAAGTAGGGAGCAGAAGAGGACTGGGCTGGCTGGATCACTGGATTTGCCTGAAGGTTTAGAACTGTCTGTACAGTAAAGCCTCAAAAATACAGCAAAGCAGCAGGAAAAAGAAAAAAAAAAAGTGAAGAAACAAAAACTGCACAGTATGTATGCATACATGTATTTAAAACCAGAGTACCCAATGTTCTTTGGCATGTTTCCATAGGAGCTGCAGAGTTTGTGTTCAATGTATTCATTGTTTTCATTAGCTGGGCCTCATGTCCTGTTTTAGCATAAATTTAGAGAACCTGAAGCCTGCCTGTTCTAATTATACAACTGATATATATATTATCTTCCATGAGAAACCATCCTGCAAGCTCTTGAAGGTCTGCAAAATATGTGCCAAGGCAAAAGACTGAAGAGCTTGGACAAATCTGACTCCTACATACTGACAATGAGAGAATTCAAATGTTCACAAGAGTTATGTGTGGCAGAAATAAAAGCAGCATCACTGTTGTGTTCTGCAATACAACGTGGATCTGAATCTAGCCTTCTGGCACCCAAGCACTTCCCACTGTGCCATCCCACCTGTGACTCAGAGGGCAAATCCACAATCATCATTACAAAGCCATTTGCTAGGAAGCCAGGATTCTGCAGCTCAAGACACACTAGGCTGCTTGCACCACTTGAACCAACCACACAGCAGACTGTAAGCTACCTGTTTCATTTTGTCTCTCTTTACTATAGGGGATAAGAAAAGTGTGGATCTAGGGCCAAACTTTCCTTTTTATTGTGAAAAAGAAGACAGAATACATTTTATGGGAGACTGTGCACTCCAGTAGTTTAGGTCCATTGAGCCATAACTCCTCAAAGGACCCTCAGGAGACTTTGTAGTGCACAGATGAAGTGATAGGATTCAGTCACAAAAAGAAAATTCTTCCTTTCCTTTGTCACAGCTCAGAAAAAAATACATCCAACAAAGAAAGCAAAGCATGTCTTGAGAACAGAGCTGGCTTTGAAGGCAATTCAAAGCTTAGTGCTGTGCTTTCTGGAAAAAGTCTGGCCTGCCCTCCTTGACTTTTAACTCCTGAGCTACAGATAAAAAAGCAGCAGCAAAGTGTTTATTAGAAGTCACATCCAAGTCTGGGGACAAATTAAGTAGTATCAACCCATTAAGGATGTGGAACATGGCAACAGTTAGAATAATCTGTCCTAGGAAATGGGTCTCTGCAGTCCAGGCTGCAAGTTTAGGGCAGCCAAGGCCTGAGTGACACAGAACAGTCAAACCTCAGGCTGGGTCACTCCCACACTGAGACACTGTGTGAAAGAGGAGCCTGCCTAGATCAGGAGGCAGCCATGGATTCAAACCAGCAGTTAAAGAGCTCCCTGAACACCACTTGACTATGTGACATATGTGAGAAGCAAAGCAGAAGAACCACCAGTAAACAGGGTTCCTGAAGGAATGGAGCCCATATGTACATTCCCATTGTGGGAGTACAAGTGCCCACGTTCTTTCAAGTGAGAGAACTTTCTGTCTGTGCAAAGAAGTTTGCTCAAAGAAATAAAGTTCACTGAAGTCAAAGTCTGTCCATTCCCACCCATCTGTGGAGGGTGGGGTTTCCATCCCTCTCCTGAGAGGCAGAGCAGCCAGCACCATCTCAGTTTCTCCTTAACCTCATCCTCCCTCTGTTTCTGGAGAATAGCACAATTAACCATGGAGATGCTCAGTCTGGAAGAACATTAATCATCTGGTTATGGTGAAATTTAAATACCAGCTTTGGTAAAAAACTTTAAACGTGTCCAGGCAACAGAATCTTTGATGAAGCACAAGAAAAAAATCTAGTATAATGGCTTCAATTTAACCCACACTCACAGCAAAAAACAACAGTGAAGGACAAAAGTCTTATTTGAGACAAAGGGGTAAAGAAAAAAAGAAAGGCAGAACAGTGCAATGACTCATGAGAAGCTGTGTTACTACATTTAAACTCTTCTAGAGATCTGTTTTCTCAGCAGCTCAATGAAAAGCTGGGATTGGTAATTAAAGCCCAAATTCCTCACCCTCCATGCACAGTTCTCACCTGTGAGCATGTGAACACCCAAAATGAATGGCAGGGGAGTGGCAAATGTCATGTTAAAGGTGTAAGATGGTCTTCTCCAGGACAATAAGGAAGCCCTAACAGTGCTTGGGGAAAAGTATTAGAAGCCCATGAAGCCCAGAGGGATGAAAAGCAGCACAGATGAACTCCCATCCACCTTGTGATCCAGTGCACACACACTCACACTGCACATCTTGAAGCCAGAAGGCAAAAGAGGTGATAAGCTGAAGGAAAAAAGCAGCAATCACTTCAGATGAAGAGGCTGGATTTACCCCAGAAAGCCAGAATCCCTCAGGTTTCAAACAGCACTCAGAAGGAAGTTGGTGGAATGGAAGATACTTTTGGCAGAAAATAAAAACAAAAAAGAAGGATAAAAAAGAAGGAAGGAAACTCTCCCATAGCCAGCCAGGAGGAGCAGTGATGAGTGTCCCTGACAGACATTTTCCTCTGGGAAGGTCTCTTCAGTGACAAGTGACTATCAACACAACAGTCCTTCCATCTCAGCAGCAAAGTTTCATCAAATATGCAAATTCTGTGAAGCAGATAAGATGTAGTATCTGACTAAACATTTCCTGGAATTAGTTTGCTCATGAATAACACAGAAACCACAAAGCTTTTAACCATGCCAACACTAAACTCATTTGCTTCATCCTCAAACTAAGAATCAATTAACATTTGGAAGATTATTTCCCCTCATCTCATGGGAATTTAACTATACCAATGGGTGATAAAACTTCCATCACTCCTGACTCCAAAAGAAAACAGCATCACCACCAATCACCATGGTACTCAACTTCTTGGACAAGGATTCATGTGTCTCCCCTTACCAGCTCCTCCATTCCCAAGGGGATTTGCATAACCAGAAGGCAGAGGTGCATAGGAAAAGGTCAGACTGCAGAGATTAGTGCACAAGTATTTTGGGACATGTTAAAGATGTCTTATATACATACTACCAAGCACATATCACCCTATGTGATGTCTGATACACAGATGGTGTGTGCTGCTGATGGCTGGAATCTCAAGCCCTGGTACAAACACAGGCAAGATAGAAAGAGTTTTAAAGCCAGGCTGAAAAGAAGGAAATTATCTTTCCTTAAAAGACTCTTCTCCCAGCTCTGCACTGAAACACACTAAACAAGTTATTCAAATGGCACTGGAATCTTACTGACCTCCAGTTTCCTTCTGGCCTCCTCCTGTTCTTCTTTCTCCCTGGCCATTCTTTGTGCTCTCTCAGCTTCTGCCTTCCTTCTGTCTTCCTGCTCTTTTTCCTTGGCTAGGTTTTCAAAGTTAGCACGGATGCTTCTTGTTTTATTTGCAACTGTAAGAGTTAAAAAAAAAGAGTTAAACATAGTAGTTCTGTATAAAGGTAGCCTGAAATGAGGTTTTGGTACCAGTTTGTGCTAGGACTGAACATGTTTCTGCTTTTCTGCTTCCTGAGAAGACAGCTTACTGAGTAAAGTAAGTCCTTCTGCATCTCTCTTCCTCTCCTGTTTCAAACCTCAAACCTCTTGTGCACCACATTTATCTTATTTGAAAACTTCTGCAACACTTCTCCTTCCTCTCTCTCATGGTAGTCAGCAAGTATAAACTTGCTTTTTAAAGACTGAGAAAAGCACAACTCTGCTGTTCAACAAGAGAAGAATCCAGTTGGAGAACAGCTCATCAATACTGCAGGTCTAACCAGACCATTCTGCATCCCTGCAGATTGAAATCACNCCACCACTCTGCTCCCTACTCAGTCTCTTCTCCACTCTGATGTTTTTTGTTGTCCCTTCTTCAGCATTAATGAACCTCCAGGAAAAACAAGCAAACAAACAAAAAACCAAGAAATCAAAATGACCTCTGAAGAGAGGAGGGAGAGAGCAGCTGAGGTTGCTAGAGACTTGAAAATACAGCAGCTCCCTCCAGGTGATTTTTACTCAGCACTGCTACATCAACAGTAATATCCTGGGCTTTTGAACACTATCACCTCCAAAGAAAAGGTTTGGGGTCAGTGCCTCACCAGCTTCTACTGGCTTGGTCTTCTGATAAGTTGATGCTGGTTTCTCAATGTCTTCAAAAGTTGCTGCATTCTGTCAATGAGGAGAAAAAGAGCAAATTAAAAATCACAAATCCATAGCAATATTCACACAGCTTTAATCTGTGGCATTTTATTATCTTGAACACTAAAAAAAAATAAAATCAGGAAGAATCATAATTTGACAAATGGATTAATTCTTTCTGCAATCAAACGATGTCAGAATTAATCTTCAGGGACAGGCTTAAACTCATTAAAATCCTATTAATTAAAAAAGCAGTTTATGAACAGATGACTCATTAGAACTACAAATGAGGCAGTGGCCAAAGCATTTCTTGTGTAGATGCTGCTGTTCTAATCCACATCATGCAGGATTTCTACCAAGGTAAAAGCACCCAGTTGCCTTAAACAACTATTTATTGTTAAAACAGAGGAAGTATTTTGAGAACAGTATTCAGTTTTTTTTAAATGAATGGTCTTCAGTCCTGAAGCCACAAAAAAAAAACCTACAGGCTTTCAAACTCCCCTAACTTTCTCACTTTTAAATGTCCTACATAAAGCTGAGAGCAAATGTATTCAGCAGATAAATCTCAGTGAGGACTTTTTCAGCTCTTAGCTTTTTAAATTTAAAAATGGAGATGTGAAAAGAGGGTATCAGATGCCCTGAGTTGCACTGTTAGAGAATACTAGACTAAATTCACCTAAAGAGAAGGTCCCTGATAACCCAAGGGGGCAAAACTGGTAGATATCTGATACCTATTTTAAGCAGCCCACTAAAAG
Organism: Ceyx cyanopectus; assembly: GCA_013401355.1. Lineage (NCBI taxonomy): Eukaryota > Metazoa > Chordata > Aves > Coraciiformes > Alcedinidae > Ceyx > Ceyx cyanopectus. The sequence continues at coordinate 17,682 of VYZU01043381.1, forward strand.
GACACCCTCAAGACACAAAGCATGAGTTAGTTGTTGGAAGCCATGACTGAAATTACAGAATTGATGGATTTTCTCATTCTTTTGTAGAAATTCTGCTGTTCTTTCATTCCCAAACTTCAGTTTTCCCTACTTAAATACATATATACAACTAAACATGTAGTATTTTTTATANAACAAGAGAAGAATCCAGTTGGAGAACAGCTCATCAATACTGCAGGTCTAACCAGACCATTCTGCATCCCTGCAGATTGAAATCACTATTTTAAGCAACTTACCTTATCCATTCTATCTTTCTGTACACCATACTTCCCACCAAATCCTTTTGAATAATCTAAAAAGCAGGAAAAAAAATGGTTAGAATAGGGAGTCTGTTGCCCCTCCCATCTTTGTGCCAAGTGCAAACAGCCATTTCCAATGCAGAGAGCCATCCCAGCTGCATGCAGAGGTTCAGTGACAGCCACCAAAGAAAATGCAACTTTGTTTTTGGTGCAGAAAGGATAGAGAACTGCAAGAGTCTTCAGGTACACCAGCAGATGAGAGATTGGGGGCCACATGCATTCTTTGAATCAACATGAAGCTGAGGATTGAGAAGGTATCAAGCAAGGAACAAGGGATGAGCCCTTCTAATGCATCACTTCTAGAACACAGCCTTTCACAGCACCAATTCTTAGCCCTCTGTAGGAATCTTATAACCCAAGGCATTTTGCTTTGCTCAAAGGAGCAATATCCAGTCTTCAGTGACCACAGAGGTGTTGTGTTTTGGGTTATTTTTATACTCTTTAACTTGTTCAATTCTAAAAAATGTTAGGAAAATATAACAAATCTCTCATTCCAGTGGATCTGGTCGTGGTACCCAACTGATGAGCACTGGTAGTAACCCCTGCTCTACACATGGAAAGGGGTAATTCCACAAGACAGCAACTCACCATCCCAGAGTTTGGGTGGCCATGCTACTCTGTGCCACCCCTGAGCTGCACACTCTTTCTCTCACCTGAAGCTTACTTGTTACACTCCAAATTCAGTTTAACTCCCTAGAGGGACTGACAAGAAAAACAACAAACCAACCCAAACTTCCTGCTCTTTCTAGTGAGCTGTGCTCAGAGAATTGTCTGATGAGCACCACAATGGAAACAGCAAGAGTGTGTGGCTGGAAAAACACCTCTTCCTGGTGGCAGTGAGCTGTAGGAATGTGCCCTTAGACTTTGTAGATGGGACAGGCTTTCCTAAACATCCTTGGAATCCAGTGATTACTTCTCCTCTCAGCCCAGAACCACTTGGGTCCCCCAGCCACTAGGGATTTTAGTGTTTGTACTTTGGCTCTGCTAAGGCACATCTGACAAAGTCTGAATGTGTGTCACTGCAGCACAGAAAAATATTGACTATCAGAATGAACAACCTCATTTTCTTCAGCTTGGTATGTATTTTCAGCCAGAATAAATGTACTACACTTACATTTTCCTGATCCAGCCTTCTCACTTTAAGGTAAAGGAAAACCAGGAATTCATGGTTTGTACCCCAACTATTTCACAATGAATAAAGAGAGCATTATAACAGGATTTGCTCACAAACATGCCCTGCTTCTCTTCTGAAAGACTACAGTCATTTTTTTTAAATGATCTTGTTAACTGTTACATGCATGATCCTTACATATTTCCCCACTGCTTTATCCAGGTAAAATCTGCAGCTTTAGCTTCACTTTAGCTAGATCAGGTAGGAACAGAAGCACAAGAAAGTGTCTGCAGGTTGCTAACATCCAGCTACTCAGACAAGGATTTCAGACTGTGTGAGAAGTGGCTGCACTGGTAAGAAAGTAAAAGTGAAAACGGTGCCTTGTTGAGATTCATGCTTGGCTAGTTTCTCCTTGTAATCAAACCCCACAGCAGATGGGTCCTGCCTTTCTGTCTGTACACCAAATTTCCCTCCGAAACCACTCTTATAGTCTGAAAAAGCCACATGTAACAAATGTCAATGAAGAGAGGAAAATAAGTTTAGTCAGAGACACTCCATTTTTGCAGTCTTTTCAATTGCCAGTAACATTGGATGTTGAAAAGAATCAATCAATCAATCAATCTCAATCCATTCTTTGCAAGGGTAAAGTCAAAAAGTTTCACTTGAGATTAGGAGAGGTCAATGTGATTTATCAGACTTAAGGACACCACTCTGAAGTCCCAGAAAAAAAGCACTTCTGTTTCACACATACTGCAAAATGCACTTGCATCCAATCAGTATTGTGAGCACAAACACACACATAATATGTTCACCAGAACAAAACAACACACAAAAGCACACAAGGGAATAAAATGAGCTTCCTTCACCAGCATGGTTAAATCTGTACACTAGAGATCTCTAGAGAGGTGCTAAGATAAGGTGCCCAGAGACTACCCTCCAGATATTCCTACACAGCACTGTTGAAAGGAAAGGGGAATGTTCCAGCTGCCACACAGCTTGGGGGGAAAAGCTCTCAGCTAAGAAGCACCACCATTCCCTACTGCTCCTTGGAACAGCCATGTTCATATATGGTATAGAATGAGGGCATAAAAAAAAAAATCCCAAAACACTGGTAACCCTCTCCCAACAAATCTGCTGGAGCATCCAAAAGAACAATATTCTGAGTATCACTTTTCATTTTTTTCTAATTTACAAAAATAACAATAATAAATTGATTTTTTTTAAAGTTAAGAGTGATGAGAGGCAGAGGGTTGGGGAGCAATCATTATTTTGCACCTTTACTTCTGGGTACCAGTATGTGATAGGAATAGGCACCTCACAGGCCATAGGAAAGGACAGCATTAAATTTCCTCTGCATGAAAATATACACAACAGAAAGCAGAAAAGGGATGTTAATTGGGGAAATTGCTAAAGTGTGTCTTGCACACCTCAACTGAGGAGGCTAAAAAACAGTCCAGGCTACCTGCAGACTCACAAAGCTTTCAGGGAGTCTCTATCAGAGCAGTCAGACCTGCTTTGCAGACACCAGTACAACCACCACACTGCAACCACTCACACCCAGAAAAAGGAGCCTCACATCAGCTCCTGTAGCCACAGGAGGAGGGTTCACACAGGGGAGAGCAAAGTGAAAATGAGTGGAGTCAGAAGGAAAAGCAAGGAATGGTGACCTGCCATACCTTTCTGGGATTCATGCAGCTGCACTTTCTCCTGGTGATCCCAGCCAAGAGCACATTTGTCTTGTCTGTCTGTCTGCACTCCAAACTTGCCTCCAAAGCCCTTTACATAATCTGTGTGCATGAAGTTTCAGAAAAACATTACTGGAGTTGATGATTGTAAAGAGTATTGAATAAAAACAAGCAGTGACATGTTGGGGGAGAAGCTGCCCTGTCATTAATGGTCCTGTCCTTCTTTTCCCCCCCTGAGCAGAGGGGAAGGATCCCAATCACTAACTCTAGGATCACAATGGATCTGGTGACAAATCCAGCACACAGATCCAATCAAAGATTTGAAGATTTTCATTTAAAAGGGAAAAAGAATCTGCATAAAGAAAAGGCAAACACACAATTGATAAAAAAAAAAAATCCCAACCAAATAAAGTATCTTCCCACAGGTTTAAAAGGCTGATTAATTTAAAGAAGTATTTTAAATAAGATGATAAAAACCTTTCTGGGATTCATGCTTTTCCGTTTTGCCTTGGTATTCAAAGCCAACAGCACTTTTGTCCACTTTGTCCTTGTCAACACCATATTTCCCACCAAAGCCCTTGGAATAATCTAGAGATAAGAGTGAAGAATTTTGTTTATAAGTGTTTACTACCAAAACATGACCTTGAAAAATGGTGATAATCAGAGCTGCTGCCATTCCATTACATATTCAGAGAAGCACTGACATCCCCAGTTCATCTTGTTTCCAGGCATTGGAGTCTCAATTTCTTCAGCAAAAATTCTCTCAGGATGGAAAACACAACAGCATCATATGGAGTTCAACTGCTGGGTGATAGCAGCAATTCTGCTACTTGACTCCCTGATAAAATTGTTAAGGCACTTACAGCAAATTGAACCTCAAAAACCATGTCAGCAACAGCCTGGATGCTTTTAAACAACCACCCCCTTCTTCTCTTTAGCATTTCTAGAGTGAAAACATTTCTTTGAGATAAATAAAAAGCAGATGGCAAAAAATGACAACATTTTTCAATGAAATAGTTGATTTTTGATCAGATATGCCTGGAAACCTGAGCAGCAACACAATATTAATTCTAAACACTGTTAACTGGGAGAAATGTTTTAATCTACAAACAGATGATTCTTCTAGAAACACTGTTGTGGTTAAACTGCTTAGAACCCCAGTACTTTGCTCCACAGCTTTTCTAAAGAAGGTACAAAAAATCTCCAGACAAGACTAGGTGCCTTGCTTCCAAAGTCATGCCAATTGGACACAGACCCAGTCAGAACATTTCCTTTTAGGTCTCCTCTTCAGAAGTCAAAGTCTTTAGCAACATCGATTTTATTCAAGGTTAACTTTCAGCAGGTTAGGAGTGCAACAGATGTAAAAAAAAAAGTGACTCTGGTGTCATGCTGCCTCTGCTGAGTGCCTACTGTGCCAGGGGATGAGCCCAGCACCACGTGGGGTCAGCCACTCACCCTTCTGGGATTCATGTTTCTCAGTTTTGCCCTGGTAGTCAAAGCCCACGGCGCTCTTGTCCACTCTGTCAGCCTGCACCCCATACTTGCCCCCAAAACCACTTGAGTAGTCTGCATGGAGAGTAAAGCACAGTGAAAACTAAATGAAGCAGCTTTTCATGGAATCATCATAGCCTAGAAAAAGTTCTTTCAGAAGGGAAATATTATTCTTTAGCACCCAAAATCAAGTTTTCACAGATTCACAGATATTAGGGGTTGGAAGGGACCTAGAAGATCATCTAGTCCAACCCCCCTGCCTGAGTTTTGTTTTAAACAGAGATGATAAGATGTGTTTACAGAGGTGAGCACCTCACCACTTTACCTTTTTGGGAGGCATGCTTCTCAGTTTTCCCCTGATATTCAAAGCCAACAGCTGACTGGAAGAGAAATAAAATTGCATGAGTGAGAGAGTTAAGATATTAGCAGCAAAGCTGCAGATGCTTCAGGGGAAGAACAGCACAGAAAGTTCCTGTGTCTCTTTGTACTGCTCTGTCCTTCTTGAGCAGGAGCATAAATATGTAGTTAATGCTTAGGCTGTATCCATTTACATGATAATTTACTACATGTTTTCATGGCAAAGGTTTCTGTCATCCCTTGAGAAAGCAAATTGCACTAGCAACACACACCAGCCTTGCCAGGTCCAGCAACCCAACACAAGAATTCAGCATTTCCATGCAGGGCTGTCACAGTCTTGGAACAGGCCAATTATCCTGCCCAGTAGCTCATGTTGTGATACAGGACAAACTATGCCCAAATCCCTTCTCCTGTAGCATTCATGCTGATTTTACCCTCATCAAAGAGCAGAGCCTGGAGAAAAGCCATATTTTAGCATCTCTTCTCAAGATTTCTTCTCAACTCATCTCAATTTCCCATAAGGGCTTTTCTTCTATTTTGCTTTCAATATAAATTTATCTCCATAATGGTCAGTGTGAGATCACTGCCAAGCTTCCAAAGCAGCAGAGAGAGCAGAGCATTCTTTAAGACTGAATTTTAAGGTACTGGAATTTTTCAGCTGTACATATAAAAATGAGAAACTCAGGCAGTGTGAGTAGCTGCAGGATGAGATGAAACTTCTTACCTGGTCAACTCTATCAGTCTGTACTCCAAACTTGCCACCAAATCCTTTCACTGAATCCACTTGGGAGCAATGCTTAGAAAGTTTGGCTTGATATTCGTGTCCAACAGCTGACTAAAAGAAATGGGAAAGTTCAGAATGAGCCAGCAGGTCTGTACAGTTCTGTAGTCAAGAGAAAACACTGTGCTAAGTAACTTGAGGGCAGCACTTTGTTACAAACACATATCCTGCCACTCTTCCTGCTGAAACTAACTTCCCTGGGAATTGCTACTCAATGAGAAGCCTTCACAAGCCTGGGGCTGTGCTAACAATGCAGCCTAGGCAAAGGAAGGGCCAGGGAAGAGTCTGACAGCAACTACTGTATTTTATGAAGACTCTTTTGTGCTCTGGATTTTTATTTCAAAATCATGGGAAGGAAAAGAAGAAAGATACAGATGGAGTCATGATGGTGCTCATGCAGAACTGAAAATGGTTAGCTGCAGATAAAATACACAGCCTTGTATTTATACTCACAGCTACAGATCTGTTATAGCTGATATTAGTTGACAACCAAACACAACTTGTTGGTTGTTACAGGTAGGTTTTTACCTGGCATTCTTCTGGGGAGCTACTCTGATCTTCTGCCTAAACCCAAATGACACATCTTCTCCCTATACTCTCTCCTCCCTTGCCAAACAGCAACATGAAGCAGTGAATCCACATCAAGCCAGAGCTCCCTACACCAAAGGCATCCAGCCCTGCAGGCTCCCAGTGCAGCCTGTCCCTGGAACTCCAGCTGAAGGAAGCAAGATGAGCTCACTCGGGTCACTGCCTTCAGGTGAGCCACAAGGGTATGTAATTACACACCCAAAAGCACATCCAGACAGCATCTGCTAGTGTAACACTAGTGCAGGACACCCATCTAGATCCTGGAACTGATGCTAGAACCTGGCACCTTGGGGGGTGCTGTGTGACAGAGCCCAAAATGGGTTTGTCTCAGCCAGCACTGAAACAGGGCAGAGCAACTTGGTCTTTGCCACTGAAACACTGGAGCTTGTCCCTCAGATGCACAGGATTAATCTGACCTTCAGGAAACAGTTCTCAATTCTTTTTTTTCTTTCATTTTTTTTCCTGCTGGAGACAGGTGAGGGATCAAGTGCTGACACTAGAGAGCTGTGCAGCTGCAGAACAGCACTGAAGGTTGAATCTGCTCAGCAGTTCCTTTCCCAGATTCAAAGGTTAGGTCAAATGGAGAATTATACAGCAATTCACTCCAGAGGACAAGAAGCCAGCAAAACTTTAAGGCTGCCAAATTACTAGAAACCCAGAAAGTAAATGAAGTTAGAAAATAAAGTCATTCTTAATTTGGGAAACACTTTAGTTGTTATTTTAACAGTGCATGAAATAAACTGGCCAGTAGTCTGACTAATTATCACATGGCTAACATAATTACCTTAACAATTTTAATTTCTTCTGTTATTAGAGTGTAACTTAAATGGCAATGAAGTCCTTATGCAAAATATTGCCACCTGACTAAAGTATCTTTTTAATACTTGGATTATTTGTCCCTGTTCACAGTTTAGCATAGTTTAAGAGAGCTGCCTTCTGTTTTAAAAGCAGCAACACCCCCTTTTCTTCATTCTTTAGCAACCTCTCTATGCATAGAAGAGCTGGCACAGCACTGAAGTACAAACACCATACAGAATTTATTCATGCATGAGGTACTTTGTTAATTTAGAAATACACATTTTGAAACCTGAATCTTGACTCCAGGGGAATCCACACAGACTTGCTTTAAAGGCAGAGCAAGCATCAAAGATGTGTGGAGCCACTGCACAGTCCAGAACTTCTCCTCATTGTTCACAGATTCCTAATTTGCTACCTGAAATACTTGTTCCTGATGCTTTGAGTGGTTTAGTTCAGTCTCTTCTGTAGGAGTATCCTGGTTTAATTAGGGAACAGAGCATGGCAGCCTGACAGATTTAGGCAGTAGAGGTTGGCAGCATCCTTGGGAGAGCACTGCAAGAATGATGCTTCTGCCCTCAAAATGAGCCACTGCTTGTGATCTAAGCCTCCAAACCAAGCAAAGCTGGAACAAATGTGCAGCTTGAGCAAGCTGAGCTGGGACAGAGAGTTGTGCTGGCCAGAGGCAAGGCAGGGCAAGGTTTCTCACATCATTTCTCATTCTTACTTTGTCCATGCGATCCTGCTCAACACCGAATTTCCCTCCGTAGCCATGGGAAGCTTTGGGTCCTGTTTCAAGCTCCTTCTCTTTGAGGTTCTGGTGTTCTTGGAATACATTCTCTCTCAGCTGATGAATACTTGAAAGACAGATAATTAAGCAGCACGTTTTACTAAGACAGCTTCAGAAGGTAACTTCAAAAAGATGCAAAATGAGAAGTATAAAACGTGATGACATAAAAAAGATCATCTTCATTAAAAGCTGGTTTCCAAACTAACATGGAAGGGTGTTTTGCTGTTTGAACAATCAATTACTTAGCATGTGATGCATGTACTTGAAACATCTTTTCTTCTCATCCCCTAATTTAATTCTTTCCATTGCTTTTCATTTAGATGGCAACATTTCAGAATAGAGATGATCTCTTATCACACAGTCCCTATGGTAACAGGACTCTTAATTCTACTTGAGTGTTCTGGACATAACTGTAATGCAAAATAAAGAGGCAAGGAGACATGCACCTCCTCCTCCTCCTCCCCAAGTGTGCCCTCACTAGATGCAGAATGGAACTTACAGGAGTGCAGGCTCCATACAAGGATCACACCTTAAAACACTCCCCACATAAGTTCAGAGCTTCCTCAGGCATAGTTCTGCCAGCAGGAGTCCCCAGTGCCCTCCAAACCAGGCAGAGGAACACTCATCCCTCAAGAGAGCCACGGGGGTCAGTCTCTAGCTGCACCACTGCTGACATTTATTCTTAGCCTCTTACCTTCATGCTATGACAGCTGATGCCCCAGAAGTACCCAAGCAAAATGAACATGACAATCACAGATCTCCTAACACTGATTTAAAGTTAAGTCTTAAGACAATTTTTCTATGAAATAGATTCAGAAGACTGATTGTTGCTGTCACACACAGCCCTCTGTGATGCATCTGTTTGCTTTTCTGCCACAGGGCTCAGTTTATTACGTTGTCAGATTTTTTATGAGTTTGCTAGCAGTTTTCTAAACAAAGCCTAAGAATTAAGGGATCAAATATATCACTGAAATATCAAACTGAAGCTGCTCTGATCACCCAACATGAACCTCTCCCCTGGCAGTATTTGCTCTCGTAACAAAATAGAAGAAACCAACTTTCCAGACACAAAGAAGCAGGAAAAATAACATTTCCAGTGCCAAAGAAGGAATTAAGAGTCCCTACACCATAGTTCTGATAACTTCAGATCTGAAAAAGGCATATTTGAAAGATCAGCAACCTGGCAAATTATTTTCTACAGAGACTCTTGGTTTAATTATGAAGATACAAGTAACCTAGAACACAGGTTGCTCCAGTCTCCTGGGACTGTGACTATTAATACATTTTCAAAGAGCTGCTTTACTTGATGTGCTCCTGGTGGCCAGATCCTTTCACAGTTTTAGCTCCCCAGCGCTGCTCCTTCTCACTCACATCATTCTGCAAAGGGCACAAAGAAAGAGAATTAAAATCTCAAAGACATCAGTAGTTACCTGTCTTTTAGAATTCACAGCAAAACCCTTCAGCAGTGAATAAGATCCCATGAGTTAGAAAAGCAACTACCACCACAGAATCCCATCACAGTGAGGGTAGGAAGGGAGCTCTGGAAATCATAGAATGTCAGGGGCTGGAAGGGACCTGGAAAGATCATCTAGTCCAACCCCCCTGCCAGAGCAGGATCATGTAGACCAAAATCACCTTGTCCAACCCCCCTGCTACAGCAGCTTCGCCCACAGTCGTGTCCTGAGGGGATCTGAAAAGACTCCAGAGAAGGAGACTCCACAGCCTCTCTGGGCAGGCTGGGACAGGCTCCATCACCCTCACAGGAATTCAGTTTCTCCTTATGTTTAGGTGGAACTTCCAGTGTTTCAGTTTGTGCACATTGCCCCTTGTCCTGTCACCGGGCACCACGGAAAAGAATCTGGTCCCATCCCGTGGACACCCACCCTTTAGATATTTCTACACATAGATGAAATCCATCTCAGTTTTCTCTTTTCCAGGCTCCCACCTGCACTGCCCTTCTGCTGTGAGCCCTGTGCTTTGTCCCCCACTGAAATGGAGAGCACACAATCAAAGAGATTCTATTCCATGGGCCTGCTGTGGCAGGGGGTTGGACTCAAAGATCTCCAGGGTCCCTTCCAACCCCTGACATCCCGGGGCATCCTGTGAAGATGCTGCTGCTTTTTCACACAAATCTCTTCCAGGCACACTCCCCTGCAGCACCCAGGCAAGACAAGGCAGCCAGTCACATGCTGGGGAACAGAATCCCACTGAAGCAGGGCAATTCAAAAGTCATACCACAAAATCAGGATCCGTCTCCCAGTCGTCAGCTCCATCATCCTGATTGACAGAAATGGTGTGGCCTGCTGTAGCCTTCCACATCTGCAACACCAGCACAAGCAGCACTGTCACCCTCCAGTTACACCTCCAACCCCTCTGATGTTACCTATGAACTGGTGGGAGATGCAACCCAGAACTCCCAGTGAAGTGTTATCTAACCCCCAGACACAGAAGGTGTATTTGCAGATTTCACTCTGGATCTGTCTTCACAAGCTGCTTTGAAGAGCCCTTCTAATTTTCCTGTTAGCACTGAAAAGCTTAGGAGCAAACACTGACATGAGTTTAAAGAGAACAGTGAGGCCTCAAATTAATGTATTTTCTTCACTGACTGCACTGAAAGACTTCAAGCAGGTCTCCAAACCAACCTCTGCCTCCCAAGACTCCCTCATTCTAGGGAGGTGTATATTCAAGGCACAGGAATAGTTGTTTTCTTTCCCAGCCATTCCTAATGATGAGCATAATCTTGTTTATTAGGCTACATGTTCCCTCTGTTGTGTCATGAGTTTCAGCATTATGAAATCAATCCAGACAGCTGTAAGAACCTGCATGTGATCCAGACATTCATCTACCTCCCTGCAACAAGAGGAGGACAGTTCTCTCAGGTAACCCCTGGTGAAATACACACAAAAACTCAAGTGTCTTGCCTGAGTTTCAGAAGAAACAGCAGGTGAGCTCTGGAGCAGCAACAGCAGGAAGCAAAACTCATAAAAAAAGCAAGCAGTGACATCTAGAAACACCACTGAGCACTTCTAAGCACCCAATGATTTGGTCATCTCACTTTCTGGAAACCTTATCCCCTGTGGTGTGTCAAGTTGGACACTTAATTAACACTTTGGGATGTGAATAGTGAGCAGAATACCTGACCTGCCTGGTGCTAGTGGCTGTATTTTATACCCTTTAGTTTAGGTGAGTCAAACCAAGTGAATTCTATAAAGCAAAACAAAGAAAAAACAAAACACCTTTCTGTTCTCCCAGCTTTTTCAGGTACACAAGTCAGAGGATTTATTTCCTTCATCATTACACCACTAGAGAGCTGTATGTTAACCTACTGTCATTCTGTCCACACTCCTTTATCTTTCTAAGACCAGATCATAAGGGTGATTACCTTAGACTATTTCACTCAGGCAAACAATCTAGTAGGTGGAATGAAAACTCCCTTTTAAATGAGTAACTAATAATCCACAGATAAAGTGCACAGAGAGAAAAAAAAAACAAAACACTGCCTGCTTTACAGCCTCACAGAATAAGCTGATGAGCCAGTTTAATGGAACATTTCAGAAATTTCAGGATGGATAACAAAGAGAACAACTGAAAAATGGATTGTCAATCAGCAAGGCAGCAAATGAGAGAGTGGCCTAGAAGGAGAATGTAAGAGAAGAGCAGATGACATCCTGATAAAGCAGCAGTATGTTTCCTTCCCCTTCTGCTTCTTCAGCTCTCCCACCTCTAAATTCCTTTAGTGATAAGGGACCATCACTGATTAAATTAATCATCCAGAAAACATAGATTACATATTTATAATAAAAACCACTGGAAAGTGTAATCAAACCAGCTCAATAATGAAACTCATCGTGGGGTCCAAGCTCTAGCTTTGCACCCAGACACAGAGCAACAGTCACTCCTACCAGGGTCAGGCTGAACCCCTCCCTCCACACCCCAGCTCGCTGTACAAGTGGATCAGAAATGAATTCAGGTGACAAAGAGACACAGCACAGGCACCTGCACGTGGTTATCCTCTGTAGTTCATGCAAAGCACAACTTTTTCCCCTCCCAAGTACTCGGTTCCTGAGTTCACTTCATTTGCATTGTGCACTCAGGGCTGCTTGGGCACTTCAGAGAACAAAAGCTCGATCCTGAAGCCTCGATTTCTTCGTTTCCTCCTCAAACTCTCCAGAACAATAGGGAAGGAAAGCAGGATTTCACACGCACACCCTCACAACATCCAGAATCCCTCAAGTTTCTCCCCAGATTATGCACAAACCCGCCAACGTTTTTCCACAGCTCAACCCATCGTTCTGTAAAGTGGATTACAAAAGGGAGCAAAGCAGCCTAGTAACGAAGGGATCTCAGGCAAGACTCCCATTGCTGCTGGGGAAGCTCCCAGCAATGAGCCTGGTTTCCACAGCAGCTTGCTATTCTAGCATCAGTTCCAAAGCAGAACGTGGAGAAATATGATCTATTTATGACTCACTGACTCACATGGTCAAATTTCTGATGGAAAAAAAGAAAACGCTACGGTTGAAACACAATCCGTGGCTAAGTATGTGCTTTGAATGTAGCTGGCCAGCTCTGCCCTTCGCTGCTGCTGTGACTAATCAGCCCTCTCCCATCATCCTACCCAGCACCTTTAGCCGCACCCTCGGGAACTCCCTCCCCTCTTCCCCAGGGCCAAACTGCTGGCAGAACAAAGGGAGATGCCATCGCTCTGAGGCCGGACACAGCGCTGCAGGTGAAGAGAAGCGAAGCAGCAGCTCTGGGCCTAGGCCGAGGCTCGAAGGGGGCAGCGGGCACTGCCCTGGGCCTGGCTGGGGACCCTCCGCCTGCTTCTCCCTAAAGACATGACGGGAGACTCGTCTCTTCTCCGAGGGTGTGATGATCGTCCCAGGCCTGACCTTCTCGGGTCTGACGCTGCTCACCCCGTTTTCCCCTCACTGTCTTCACTCAGCCCCCCGAGAGTGCTACAGAAGCAGCTTTTTTTCGTCCTTCAAGTTACCAGCTCTAGGGCCTTTCAGCTAGGGGCAGCGTTAGAGAGTTTTTAAATTATTAAATAAGAGGCACGTAAGCCTGGCTCGGCCTTTCTACAGCACAGCGACCGGAGGACCATCCGGAGCTGGGCAGGGAGCCCCTGAGGGCGGCCGAGCGTGGGGGCAGAGGCCGGAGCCCCTGAGGGCGGCCGAGCGTGGGGGCAGAGGCCGGAGCCCCTGAGGGCGGCCGAGCCTGGGGGCAGAGGCCGGAGCCCCTGAGGGCGGCCGAGCCTGGGGGCAGAGGCCGCAGCCCCCCGGCCCAGACAGACCCCCCTGGGCCGCCACAGCCCTCCCTGGCCCAACAAAGCCGCCCAGCCCCGTTCGGGGCTCTCCCCGCTCCTCGCCCCCGGCCAGGGAAGCGTGGGGTGTCGAGTGGGGCTACCCCGCATACCAGCGGGGTGAGCGGGCCGGGGAAGCCCCCACACCGCCCCGTCCCCACCGCACTCACCCTGGCGCCCGCCGGCTGCCGGCTGCCTCCTCCTCCTCCTCCTCCTCCTCCTCCTCCTGCGGCCGCCGCTGCCCTGGCTCCCCGCCGGTGCTTCCCGGGCTGGCGGCGGCGGCTGCTGCTGCAATTTCCGCTTCTCCCGAGCTCCCACTTCCTCTTCCCGCACCGCGGGGCGGCTCCAGGTGGGAGCGGGACCCGCCGTGCCCCGCCCCGCCGGGCGGTGCTGCCCCGGCCGCTCTCGGTACCCGGCCCGGCCCCTCCGCCGCGGGGAGCGACGGGCTGGACGGGCTGCTCCAAGGCATTAAAAAACAAAAATACGGGGGTTAAAGATATGTATTTTAAATAAATATTTTAAATCTATGTTGTAGCCATTCCTTTCCCTATGAAATCGCTGAGAATGAGCTGAGCAAGCGCTAGGACTACAAAACGCACCGTCAGGAGTTGGAAAATGCGGTAGCGTTTGGAAAATATTTTAGTTATTATTTTAATACTCACTTTTGCACCATCAGTTGCGGGGTTCCCATCTCCTTTAGCAGTGGGCAAAGGGTCACAAAAGGAAAATGCAGCCTTAATGTCTGTGTTTGTTGGAGAAGAAACAGACTCTAAAGAATGATGCTTCTATCAATAAATTTTATAAATAAAAATACCATTTCAAAACATAGTAAAGGATTAAAAAATAAAATGAGATGAAGTTTCATAAGGTTTGGGATGACTTAATTGGTCTGAGCTGAACAGAGAGCATCAGTCACCTCCAGCCAAAGGGAGACAGCTCACAGTAAAATAGGCTCAATTATTTTTTCTGTATTAAACACTGGGTAATTTACCCCATAAAGTGAATAAAGTTTATTTTTAAATTGGGCTAAACTTACTTTTAAGAAGATGCCTGCCCTAGGAGAAAGCAGGCTCACAGAACCCCCATCCTCTGGGCATTACTTCTGGCTCTGAGAGGCTTCCCCAGGTGTTCTGTTGACAGTCCCATTTATCTATCACACTTCATCCATCCCTTCCTCCCTGCCACACAAAACCACAAGGTGCTGCTCCCTAAATTGCCTCCTGCTTTTTAGCAAAAAAATGCTCTGAAAAGCAAATGAAATCAATGACATTTAGAGTTTCAAAGCTTAAGCAGTGCACCCAGAAAATGGAATTATCAAGATGTGAAAACACACCTTCCTTTTACAAAAAAAAAGTTACTCTTTAATTTCAACAAAAATACCCCCCAAACATAACATGGTGTTAAGTTGGATTTACCTGAAAATTAATTCTTAATTAATGCCTCTCCCTCTTAATCTTATCCAACTCCAAGCATCAATTCTTCTTTGAACTACCTGCTGTGTTCACTGCTCTGAGTTTTGACTGTAAGACATTGCAAAAACTTCTTTCAACTTTACATCACTTTGAAAGGAGGAGGAAGTTACAACATGTTTTCAGATTCCTTGCCCTCTAAAGAGGCAAGAGTTGGAAGTTTAAAGTTCTGAGATTTTACCATCTCCTTATTGCAGATAACAATTCACATCTTAAAATTAATATATCAACTTTCCCAGCACTCTTTCCCCCTAAAGCCTTTAGAGATATTGAGCATTTATTGAACCAGGCTTTATTTAAGACTACTCTAGCACATCCATATGCCTTTGTCACATGCACTTGCCTGTTCTTCCTTCCAGGGGAGGCTTTATGGAAACAGAGAGAAGTGTTTTATTGGATTTCTCAGAATTTTTTAATTCACAAGGAAGCCAAGACACAGTTTTGCCCATTGGTGAAAGCTTCTTCCTCTTTCACTCATTTATTCTACCTCTCATGGCAATTCCATTGTTCCATAACAATTAAGGTTTTACAGCCTTAAAATAAACATTTTCTTTTCACATTGTACAAGTTTATTCCACGTTGTTTTCACTTTTGAGAAGCAACAATACATGACTTTGAACACCTACTATCACATCAGTGACCAGAAACGTCTATGCAGTTTGTTTTTATCTTGCTAAGCAGTGAAGTTTAGCTGAACAGTGAGTCAGGATCTCCTTCTGCAGTTCCATTTGAGCTTTTTCTAGAAAGATAAGATTCTCTGAAAATAGAAAAGAGACTGCAAATGATCAGAGAGCAACTCACACAGAGCTGCCAGAGATGTGAACAATGTTTAAAGCCTCAATGTTTCTCCATTCCACGCATTCCACATCCTGCTGTTGATCTAGAGAACATGATGAAATGTGCTTTGATTCTTCTGGTACTTGATCCTTCTGCCTTTTCTTCTACACAAGAAATGGTTCACAAATACATGACAATTGACAAACTGGGACCTGATTTTGTACTGGTTCCCTCAACTCCTGTTTCGCCCCAAAAATACTGATATTCTTCATCTCATTTGATTAACAAAGCCACTGTTGCTGCTCTGGAGAGCAATATTCATCTTCAATCTTCATCATGTGCACCAGAATATGCTGAAGTTGGGTGATAGGTTTCATTACTATTCTGAAAAGTAAATCACAGCTCTAAGTAGAAGTAGGCAATGAAGCAGTTTTCTTCCGAAAACTCAAACAGATGAACGCACGTGAACTTGAACAACTCCAAAGAAGAGGTGCCACATCTAAGGGAACATTTTTCTACTGGAGAACAGTCATCCTTTGAAACAACCTACAGGGCAGCAAACAGTCATGAAGATGCTTTATTGACAAGATCCTCTCATCACAAAACTATCTGCCTGTGTACAATTAGATCTGAGCTTTTTCGAGAGAGGGTTTTATTGGCAGTGGAAAAATGCATCAGTACTTTATTGAAAGAAAGCAATAAATAATACTGTGATAAAAATAGTTCAAAAGTAGACTGTACATATTGTTACATAATCTGAAAATACACAAAAGATTAATAGAAAAACAGAATGGTAACATTGAATTTCAGTTTTACAAGCAAGTTAAAAGTGGAAAACAAAATAAGAAAAAAAAAGGACATGCTATATATAGTGTTGCATAATAAATAATGCACCATCTGAACAGATTCTTGCTGGCTTTGTAGGATGCCATTTACAAGTCTCAGATACATTTTCTACTCACACAGTCCAAAATGGCTACAACCATCAGAATTCAAGTCCAGACAACTCTTTAGAACAAGTTTACAAAACACAGATGACTTACGTAAGAAAAAGTAAGGCCTTTATTAGAAGTTGCACTGCTTTAGTTTTCAGCCCCTTGTACCTTCACCTCACCCTGCTGGGTGGGATGGGAGACTGCAGTGCCTCGTGATTGGTCCATTAAAACTTGTTTCACCAGCATTTTTCAGCAATCAAAAAAGATCTAGGATATAAAAAAACCTCTGTGGCCCGTGGATCACGGCCAGGAATTATTATGAAGTCTTTGTCAGTAAAGAAAAATAAAATACCAACAAATCCAATCAAAAAACCCCAACAAAACAAACACAAAACAGTTGTTGGTTTATGGCTTGTTTTCAGTCCCTGTGGAGACAGCTACACAAGTAGAGCAGAGTGTTATGACTGAGTCAATCACTTCTAAACCGTGTTCTGTAGTGTTATAGTTCCTCCCAGCTTTTAAAACAGGTTCTATTTTAAATACAGACAAATTCCAACTACTTGACAAATCCTCCTTGTGGACAGGTACAGTTCCATGGTGTACCATGCCTTCTACAACAAGGTGTGCCTACCTGAAAAACAGCTGGACTTGGTTTCAGACCTAAGCTAACATTTCCAAAAAGACAAAATATATACTGCTTGGTGTCGTGATACTTTTACAAAGGTATTAAAATCCTTTTCACCTTCAGTTTCATTATTAAAAAACAATGATAATTACAGTAACTGCATAATTTACAAAACCCCTATGTTACTTATAGGGACATATACATACAAGCATTACAGTACATTCAGGTGGAAAGACTAAAATTAGAATTAAAAAAAATGAGCAATGATTTGATTTGTAGACTGAATANGAGATACATGGCAGGTGCATTTTTTCTCCACTCTCCTATTCTGGCATCCAAGCAATTCAGTTTAACTCCCTTAAACACACCTGTCCTGCTTTCCTCCTTCTACCTCTTTCCTGGATGCTTTATATGCATTTTTATTTTAAGGGGTTTTTTTTTTACAACAAAATAAGAGTGTGAAATTCTGCTGCCAGGTATCTGGCCATTCCTCCCAGTGCTGCTGGCTGTTGTGGTTATTCAAGGGTAGTATTTGGCTCAAAGCAGGAATTGTGGGGAATGTAAGGAAAAGGGTCTTTCTAGAAATAAAATTGTGTTTTTCTAAACATAACAGTGACTTGGTAGACAAAGGAAGCATAGGTAAGTAAGTAAAGCTGTTATATTACTAAATGGATATATAAGAGTATATAAATAGTGGCTTTTGATATGAGAGGAATTTCAGGGTATCAGTGGAAAAATGCATCAGTACTTTATTGAAAGAAAGCAATAAATAATACTGTGATAAAAATAGTTCAAAAGTAGACTGTACATATTGTTACATAATCTGAAAATACACAAAAGATTAATAGAAAAACAGAATGGTAACATTGAATTTCAGTTTTACAAGCAAGTTAAAAGTGGAAAACAAAATAAGAAAAAAAAAGGACATGCTATATATAGTGTTGCATAATAAATAATGCACCATCTGAACAGATTCTTGCTGGCTTTGTAGGATGCCATTTACAAGTCTCAGATACATTTTCTACTCACACAGTCCAAAATGGCTACAACCATCAGAATTCAAGTCCAGACAACTCTTTAGAACAAGTTTACAAAACACAGATGACTTACGTAAGAAAAAGTAAGGCCTTTATTAGAAGTTGCACTGCTTTAGTTTTCAGCCCCTTGTACCTTCACCTCACCCTGCTGGGTGGGATGGGAGACTGCAGTGCCTCGTGATTGGTCCATTAAAACTTGTTTCACCAGCATTTTTCAGCAATCAAAAAAGATCTAGGATATAAAAAAACCTCTGTGGCCCGTGGATCACGGCCAGGAATTATTATGAAGTCTTTGTCAGTAAAGAAAAATAAAATACCAACAAATCCAATCAAAAAACCCCAACAAAACAAACACAAAACAGTTGTTGGTTTATGGCTTGTTTTCAGTCCCTGTGGAGACAGCTACACAAGTAGAGCAGAGTGTTATGACTGAGTCAATCACTTCTAAACCGTGTTCTGTAGTGTTATAGTTCCTCCCAGCTTTTAAAACAGGTTCTATTTTAAATACAGACAAATTCCAACTACTTGACAAATCCTCCTTGTGGACAGGTACAGTTCCATGGTGTACCATGCCTTCTACAACAAGGTGTGCCTACCTGAAAAACAGCTGGACTTGGTTTCAGACCTAAGCTAACATTTCCAAAAAGACAAAATATATACTGCTTGGTGTCGTGATACTTTTACAAAGGTATTAAAATCCTTTTCACCTTCAGTTTCATTATTAAAAAACAATGATAATTACAGTAACTGCATAATTTACAAAACCCCTATGTTACTTATAGGGACATATACATACAAGCATTACAGTACATTCAGGTGGAAAGACTAAAATTAGAATTAAAAAAAATGAGCAATGATTTGATTTGTAGACTGAATAGAAACGGAAAAAAAATTAACTATAAATGAGAAGTCACATAAATATAAGAAACATTTAGATTCTAAAATATTTTCTCTATAGTACTCATGAATTTATTTGCTAATTAAAAACTCTGTAATAAAATATCTCAAAGTGTCCATTTAACAAGTATTAACAGGTTAAGGGTTCCAAATGTTCAAAATGCTGCATATCACCGGTAGAAATAGTGTGGGTAAACTGCAGAAAGAACAACAAAACAAACAGAAAAACACACAAAAAGGGGGGGAAAAAAAGAGAGAAAAATTAAATTAGCAACTTTTTAACCAACATTTCATTCTCAGTTGCTCATAACCAGCTGAGTGTAGCACTCATGCATTGAATTATTGCCATGCCATGACGTACACCATTTTATTGCCTCTGTAATCTCCAGCTGCAATGCCAAGTAAAGCACGAGGTCAAATATTTCTGCTTCCTAGATTTTTATCCTAGGTCATCTGACTGCAGATGCAGAAAATCCTGAAATGGTGGAGAGAACTTGGGGGAGGGGAAAACTTCAGTGTCTTGGGGGAAAAAGAATGAAGAGAGTTGTGGAGAGCCAAAAGTTCTCCCCTGTGCCTCTTTCTCCCCAGAGCTGACAGATCTGCTGTGTGCAGGTTTCCCTTCTCAGCATTTCATAAGAATTCTTTAAATGTGTATATGCAAAAGCATTCAGAATTCATACAATAAGTAGCCAATATGAGCTGGCAGGATGACACTGGGGAGAAAAGGAGGAAGCTGTAAGCAGAGACAGGCAATTTATAGCCCATGGAAGATACAAGCTTGTGAGAGAAAGACCCCATGGATTTGTAATTTATTAATTTTTTTAATCCCCTATAGTAAAAAAAGAGACCTGTTTGCAAAACAAGAGAATCCCAGTTCCTTGAGAAAATACAGCAGAGGCTGAAGAAAAATCACTCCAAATCCTGGAGTAAGACAGGACTACAAATCTTTCCTAAGCCAGAATATATATATTTTATGTTATTCTTGTGTTATCCTTTTTTTGTCAGCACTGCTCACAGCCACCCAAATTGAGGATGCAAAAACCCACCCAGCCAGCCCAAGCCACCTCAGTGACATGAAGCATCCAAAAACTGGAAAACTACACAATCACCCCCTGTAACATTTCAATACTGAAGCATGTTGTAGTGGGAATCATTTTGACCAAAGACTCCAAAAGTTCAATAATGTGAACTGCAGTGTCACACTAAATTATTTCCTTCCCTATGACTAATTTAGTTCCCTTCCTCCTCCCCACTTTCACTGTTTCACCCAAGCTTTGAATTCACACTTTCTACAAAGCTATTTAGCACAGCTACTTCTGAGGCTGTTGAAAAAAAAAAGCAAACTCAAAAGAATAGAACCTTTACAAAAGTAAATACTTGAGCACTTCAGTCTTTGAATAATCTGAATTCTCAACACAATCCACCCTCAAAACTTGAAAGTTTAGTGTAAGGGTAAATTCACTGTATTAAAATACCTAATGTTTCATTTCATAAGCAGCTGCTTAACTACAATACCTATCAACTTTACTCACCAGGAGAAGGCTTTAACAGGAGTAGGTCCTTACTGTAGCAGAATCCAATCTTTGTGTTCCTGATACACTGCCTATTTCAAGAAGCATGGGAAGACATGCAGAACACAGCATGCATGTTAGTTTTCAACAAAAACCCATCACAGCACTGTGATTACAGCTACACCACTCACCCAACTCTAAGGTTACAAGTTAGAAAAGCAGAATTTCTTCTACAGTTTGTATTAAACCACTTCTCACTTCAGCAGTTAACAAAAAAGAACTCTAAAAGAAAAAAAATCTGCATGTCAACTAGCACAGAAACTGAGAAAGGTAATTTTATCATCTATTTTCTGTTCTATAGACTATATACTTTTTAATATCATAAAGGGGTTTACATGGTAAAGGCTTCATTTATTTAAATTTACTGAATTTTCCACATGAATACTGGAAAACAATGTGTGCTAGTGACAATATTTAAAATTCTAGGGAGCAACATCAGATGCAAAGGTTGCTTTGAGCTTTGCCCAGCTACAACTTTCAGACCTGAGGCAGCTGAGAGATTACACTGAAGTTCTCATCCTCTCTGTTCCAATTAAATACATTTCCCATTTATTTTTATTTTTGTAAAGTTTAAGTACAAGTTTATTTGCACAGTACTGAAGAGAATGTTTTGAAGCAGGTAAGATCTCTCAGGTAACCAACCTCCACTTCCAGCTGGGGTTTTGGGGGTTTGTTTGGTTTTTTTTTTTAATACCTATCCCTGTGTGTGTGTGCAAATCCACACATCTAGGTCATGAAATACACAGCCATGACTGAGGTCATGATCTGAAGTATGATCAATACTTGAGACCACTGCAGGGGGAGTAATGCACCTTTACTTCCATTTTAATAATCTCAAAATTATCTGAGGGAATTTAGTTAATTTTTCTAATGGCTTTTACTGCATTTCAAGAGTGGGATTAACATTGGTCTAATTGCTGCTAATGAGAAATTATGCATCATGTGGTTAAAAGACTTCCACTAAAATGCAATTCTCTTTTCCTAGTTTAACCAATTTATTTCTACCTATAATTCTCATTTTGTTGTTCCAATGAAGTAAAAAAACCTCCATGTCTAGTACAGCTTCCTGAAATTACAGAGCACCCTATGGTTAAACACAAGAGTTATATACAACCATGCACAAGGCAGATGCTTTTATGCCAGGAAAAGGTAATTTGAACTTAAATCCCTTGGAATCTCAAGCAATAAAAAGCTCATCATGCTTAAAATAATACAAAACCAATACCATCAATCTGCATCTTCTTTGGCTGCATAGAGGGTGAAGACATTGAGGTTGTAACTCTGAAATTTGCAGGAAGAGTTTCTGCTGATCCAGCAGCTAAACCTCTGATGTCCTTTGGTCTAAACTTCTTTCTCCATGAAGGTGCTCTCCTAAAGCTCTTATCATCATCCTGTTATATTGATAAACATCATTAGCCAAAGAAAAGGGAGGTTTGTTCCTGACATTAAAAGGATTACTGACAGTCTGAAGTAAATCTATCACCACTGAACAAGTTGATTTTCAGAGGGGTTCAGGTGCAACAGCAAAGGACTTGGTTTGTCACAATCTCTGTTCATTTGCTAGAGCCTCACAGGCTCTTGAGCTCAGTAACTGGAAATTCACCTGCTTGGCACATTTAGAGAAACATTTTGTACTTTACATGTTTGTATCTCGTGATTTACAGCAATTTGCAAGTGCTGCATCACTCCTTCTTAAGGGGCAGGAGGAGCTGAGCAGATCATAAAAGCTGCTTTGGGAACTCTGATACAGAGGCTTGAAGAATTGCTTTTAACCTCCACCTCTGTCTTACAGGAACAATGATACAGCTCTTGGGCTTTCTCCTCCTGCAAATTACAGGAAATCAGAGCAAGAGGGAAAAAAATGTGTAGCAAATACTCTACTAATGTCCAGTGTTTTGCTTAAGCACTCAGGTAAACTTGACTTATAATTCCCCAAGTACATTTTCCCCATTATTAATACATCTGCATCTTTGAAGTAATAGTTCAGAAATACAAGACTGCACTTAAAACTGTTCTAAGTCACACTGCCAAAAATGTCTTTAGCAGTGAGGGCATTGTGTCAGTGCAAATACACCCAGTGGGCATTTCCATTTGCCAACCTGTCATTTAGCAACAGTTCAACCCTTTGAATGCCATTTTCTCTACAATTTATCCCATTTTAGAAGTAGGAGACAAGTTCAACTAACTTACTTCATCAAGTCTTCTGTCAGTGCCCATGGCAAGAAGGTTATTAAATTCCCTCTCCAGGACTGCACGAGCCTAAAGTTTATAGTATGACAGAAATAGAAATTAATTCCAAGATTAGCAATTAGCAACCTACAGTCATTTTTAAATCTTAAAGAGTTAAATAATTTGGGTTCTATTGTCAGATTAAATCCATCAATTGTCACTTTAAAGTACTAAGTTGCAACATGAAAAATTTACAGAAGACTGAACAGTTCTCCCCTTCCCTTTGTTTTGATGTGAAAGTTCATCATTTCTGACTCAAAAGTAATTGTTTCAGAATAAAAACCAACAAAAATGATGAGCATTGTGACTAAAACAATTTTTTAAGACAAATTTATCAACAAGAACTGTTATTAACATTAAGAAAATAGTAAGAAAATGGTAAGAAAAGCAGAGTTTATGTTTTTCTCTTCGAGAATTATGGACAAGTTTCCATTTCTAATGTTTCTAGAACTAGAAATAGAAAAAAACCCCACACTTACAGAGGAAAAAACAAAACACTTAGTTCCATTTTTAATTTTCCCAGAGGAGAGAAAAATCCTGTTGTCCATAGAGGAACTAATTCTTTCTTACCTGTGTGTTTTGAGTGGGTATCTGTAATAGGAGAGCTAATGCATTGTAATCAAATGATTCATCTAAGGCCACAAGTGCACCATGAACTCCACTCTCTATAAGGTTGTTTGCATATTCTTTAAGACCAATGGACACCACCCAATGGATCATTCTTTCATTGCTCCAGACAAGGACATCTGTGGAGAAAAATAAAGCTGCCTGAAAAAGCTTCTAACCTCTAATGCATTTTTCCCCAAAAGAATATTGGTTTTGAGGCAGCTCAGTGAAAACACATTAGAACCAAACTGAGGTCAGTGCACTAACCTTTAATTTCATTCTGACTTTCTTCTCTTTTTCTTTCAAGTTCTTTTCGATCATAATTCAGTCTTCGGAGGCACATGATTCCACACTGGAAACTGTTTCTGTTTAGAAAAGAAAAATGATATTTCAAACAAGGAAAAAAAGCCAATATATATATATAATATATATAAACCAATATATATAACCAATAACTAAACAAAACCAAAAACTATGAGAAAAAAAACAAAAAAATCCCCCCAAAACCCAAAACAACCAACAAACCAAAACCAAACCAAGAGATTCAGAGGAAACAGAAGCATTTAGTGGGAGGTAGGTCCCCAGAGTCACTCTACCTATGAAAGCTGTCCACCATTTTCAGCTGCCCACGGAGATCTTTCTTGGTTAAGTGATCCAGCATTCGAGCATCCACCAGACACTCCATGAAGTAGCTTCGATACTGAGGAAGCCCCAGGCTAGGGAGCCATTCATTGCCAATCCACTCGTGGTTCATGTCACCATAGGCTAGTGTCTGGGTTTGATTAAAGAGAGTGAGGAATAAGCTCGTTAAAGTGGGAAATAAAAGTGAAAAGCTGGTTTAGGCAACATGTTTTCAAGCAAAAAAGTAAAACAATGTTTAATTCTCAACTTGTGAAGCTAAGCAGAAACCTGGGTGTTTGCTGAGGAACTCAACCTCACAAAGAAAAGCTTATTTTTTTTGTTTTGTTAAGATGCTAAAAATACCATAACTCTTGAAAACTGAGGGGGCTTCTTATATTTATATGATCATGTGAAAAGCATGGTATCAAAACAAAACAAACCCAAAACCTAAACCTGCAGAGTTTTCTTAAAATACTCTTAACTGTTGGGGTTTTTTTCATACACTTAACTCGTTTCAGAAACTGATCCAAATCAAGTAAGAAAAAAAAAAAAGATAAAGTTCCACTAGTGAAGAACATGCAATTCTAAGTTCTAGTCCTTATCCTAAAAAACAAACAAAAACCAACACCTTCTTCCTTCACTGCAATTTTGACCTGCAAAATCACCAGGCATTTTGGGGGAGAAAACTTCTAAAAAGAAGAGAGCTTGTAACTGTGCATCTGATCATTCCTTGGGCAACAAAACACAGCAGCTCTTTCTTTCTGAAGGGTAATAATTCCTTTTTTACTGTGTCATTGAGAGTGAAAAGCTTTATTTCTCCTCTAGGGGAAGCATCTTCTAGAAGAGGCCCCCTCAAGAGCATTTCCTCAAGCCATCGCTAGGTAGCAGACTGAAAGAGCAAGTCACTCTTGGCAAAGGGAAGCAAGTGATGAATGTTGTCATGGCCAATCCACAAAGGAGTGTCCAAGGTGTATTAATGGGACTTCAACACAGTTGGAGGGCAGCCAAGCAAGGGGAAACCACAGTGTCCAAAGATACAGGTCACAGGCAAATCCTGAGTTTTGTTTTCTATCCCTGTATAAAATGCTCCACTATCTCAATGCCTGAAAATACAATTAGGATTTGTCAGCACTTGAAGGGAAAACAAGTAATCAAGGAGGATTATAGAATTAGTGCACAGAAAGCTACTTAACTACCTAGGCTCAGAATGTCTAGCACACCTGGGATGGTGGCTGGATTCAACAGGGACTTTCTGGACACAGCAGATACTCTTGGACTTTTGGCTTCCCAAAAAATCATCCCCCATCAAAACACTCTCCACTTTTTAATGAAATAATTTAAAAATTTGATATATTATGTTCAATACAGAGAATACAACAATGCTTAATATGGAAGAGTAATTTCATTTTGGTGATTCATAAGCTTGAGGACAAGTATTTTAGAAAGCTAAAGAGAACAAAGACTTCTGAATATTCTTCTCCTAACAGTCCTAGTAAAAATCCTTATGCATAACTTTTTTGTGATGTACTACATAGAGCATTTCTCAGATTTTCAGTGATGAACCACCAAGTCTTGAAAGTTCTAGGAAGCATTAAAATATTTAAATAAGCCAAATATAAAAGTGTACCTTCCAAGGATTTTCTATCCCTAGATAAACCTGCAGCTTCCCCCTCTCCCACTCCCCAGGAATCACTAAAAGATACTGCTATTAAGGAAAAACAATTTACAGATAGTCTATAATATTACATAAAGTTTCCAACCTGAGCCCAGCTTCCCTCCTCATCTTCCTGTTACGTGGTTAGAAAAGCAAAAGAACACATACATATTAGTATTTAAGTTTAGTAAGGAGATCAAAGTTCAAGATGCACTGCAAGACTCTAAGGCTACTGCATACCAAACAAAAAAAAAAAAAAAGCAAGCATAAT
>VYZU01043381.1:44723-70742 GCA_013401355.1 Ceyx cyanopectus
AAAAAAAAAAAAAAAAAAAGCAAGCATCATGCATTGTAAACAAACCAAAAAGAGGCACTTTTTTCATCTGAGAGGTAGCAAAACCCATCTACTGATTTTCTGGAAACACACAATTTCCACACTAATAATTCCATGTGTTTATTGGTTAATCAAATCAGAGCTTTTCCAGATTGGAAATGGTTTTTGTCTACAATCTTATCAGTGTTGTTCCCCCCCTCACCCCCACTTCTGGAAAAAGAAAACAAACCTGTCAAGATGCAGCTTATAAGGTTAATAATTAGAAGCAGCAACAATCCAGAATTTTAATGAATTAAAAACAAAACCAAAAGAGGACAGAAAAAATAGAAAGACCAAAAGGCACTGAATTCAAATGTTGAGAAAGTGGGAAAAGCACTCTAAGGAACAGAAGTGGCAACACTATCAACTAACCGTTTGTTGGGTGGCTGTAAGATTTTCCATTTCTTCATGTGTTACCCAGACATTTCCCGTGGTCTAATATGACCCCACAGGGAACCAATCCCATCCAGTGAAAGGAAAGCAGTAACAAAGAGGAGAGGTTGCAGAACATATAAGCAATTGGTACATGTGAGGAGCAGGCATGGGCAAAAGCAATGGTTTCTACAGTCTTAGGTCTAGCTACTGAAAGCAATGGCATGGAATAAAAGCCTATTAACATAGATCACTATTCTTCAAAGATACTAACAAAATTGAATGTGATAAATGGCTTACCCTGATGGAATTAATGGGCAAACACTTGACTCTGCTCTAAGTAAGCTGAATAATGCATTTGCAGGCTGGTGTGTGACTGCAGGAATCTCAGGAATAACCTGAGATTGCAGAGCAGAGGGAATTTACACTGACTGTGTCTATATTTACTGCAGTATAGAGGCAGGCAAACTCCTACTTTATGTAGGCTGGACCATTATTGGGAGTTAATGGCCTTCCATGTAGATTAAGAGCCTCCAACTATTTTACCAATTTCAGTATACAAACGAACTTCATTTGTATCTTCAATTCTTCTGAGGCCAAAATATGAGGCAAATAACATGTATTTTAAATCTTTTGCCTTACGTACTTACACTGATCCACACTTCCCTTTCCCTTCAGAAAGAAAACGTAGTTCTTTGATTTCCCCAAAAGGAAGCAACACCCTAGATTTGTGATCCTCTACAATGCAATGTTTCCAGAAACTCTTATTGGACCTCAAATCCCAAATCCTTTCAGTTACAGCTTACAGCTGAATGTGCACGAAGTCTAACTGTTCCAAAAGTTGCTGGATCACTCTCCTTACCGTCCTGGAGGTGGGAGGAGCAGATGGACTTGTTAGGGACATGATTTCTTGGATGGCCAGCCTGAGCTTCAGCCTGTGCAGGGGGTTGCTAATGCCAATTTCCCGCTGGATCTCCGTGTCGGACAAGGCCGACATGATGGCGCCGCTCTTCACGTTGGCTCGGCAAGCGGCCACGTACCAGGCTGGCATCCCCACCCACAGCTGAAACAGACACACAACACCAAGAAAGGGAAATAAGCTGGCTCTGGAAAACATCCCCAGCTCCCAAACCTTCAGTTCTTGACATGTCTGTAGGTTTCGGGTTATTTCCTTTGGAGGGATCACTTACCTCCAGCCACACAACCACAGTAGGCCCGTCCCACTGGGCAAAAGGCAAACCTTGTCTTCTGGCCTCCTCCAGCAATTCATGCCTGCAATTAGAGAAATGGGTATTAATAAACAAGAACAAGCTAGTTATAATTAAATGCTACACTTTACACGCTGCACTCAATTCACTTTCTGCTTCCCAGTAGCCACTTTTCTCCCTTTCTCACTCAAATGATGCACCCACAGCACAGGGACTAGGTAGTGACGTAGACTGAACTAGATACCAAGGTATTTCAGAGTGGCAGAGCCACTGGATCTTCTCCGAAACTTTGTGCCTCAAACTCCTACTGATGCTCTAACCAACACAGAGTGGAGACATCAGGATATCTGTCAGATTCTCCATCACTTCAATTTTCTGTTCAGCAAAGTAGACTCAACCAAAACACTCATTTTTCCTCAACGGGCAGGTTTGAAGCCTGTGGAAACCTGTGAGTGGCATCGACAGGGGCACTGCCCATCAGGCTGCTGGGGCTGGAAACTGGGACAGTAAGCATTTAATTGGCCAATTTCAGTCTGCAACAGTGAGCCTGTCAGGATTTCAGGGATAGCTTCAGACAAGCATGATATTCAGAGAGCCACGCTCTGGCAATTATGCTCTGAAAGGCTGGGGACTGAAACTCAGCTTTCATCTCCTGTGATGACACCATTTCCTTTGTTATTCTGAAACAAAAGAGGCTAGAGTGTAATATTGACAATTCAGCTTACAGAGGCAGAGGGAGCTCACAAGATCCCTATAAATAGCTGCCAGAAATATTTGATAAACCAAGACACAGAAACCAGTGTTGCAGGTGTAAGTGTGCAGTGTTGCTTGGGTATGTGTCTGAAAAAATGGATAAAATCTGAAAAAAATAGGCATATTTAAACTGCCTCTAAAAGCTAGTTGTATAGAATTGACTTTCCACTCTCCTCTGAAGTTCAGACAGAACTATTTCAATTAACTGGACAGTTTTTACTGCTTTATGGTTTGTATTTGTGCCCACAACTATAAATTTAAGATAAGCAGCAACAGATTCAAGATGCTACATTGTGTATTTATAATTTCCTCACCATTTCAAGCAAACAAAACCTCCCTGCCTTCAGAACTGCATTGTTGAATCAATCCAAGAGGATAAAATATTTACAACTTACAGATATTAAGGGGTTACTGACAGACTAGGAGCTTTCTTTGCTAATAGTGCAGCTGGGATATGCAGAGCTCAGCTCTTTTAGACATGCTGACTACCCAGGATCCTCCTGTTACATTGGGAAATAACCAGCTATGAACAAATAATCAATAAATTAAATACAGCAGCAACTAAAACAGTTGCTGTTTCACCTACACATCACTAAATCTGCTCTGGGACCACCTCCTTTTAACCTAATTAAATGTGCTGCCCAGGAATTAAAAAAGGGGAGGAAGAAAGGAACTGCCAGATAACTGGGTGCAAATAATCACTCTAATGCACCCATTTTAAAACCCAACTATTAAGGTGGGAAAAGTGTTTAGCAGTTAGCAGCTCAACAGCCAGATGTCACTAGCAGAGAAGACTGTAATACATATTTGTACACTTCAAAAAGACACATCTATTCCCAAATTAGGAATGGTCAGCTGTTTTCCTGCTACCACAGAACATATGATATTAATCCCACAGATCACTATCCCTGAACACATTCACCTTTGATTCACTCTGTTGTTTACAGGATTTAACAAAAAAAAATGAAAAAAAATTAAAAATACTGCTTGGTAAGAACAGCATAAAATGCTTAATACTGTATTTGACAGAAAGGAATGCAATGTTTTTTCCAAGTAGTTTCACATGAAAATTGGTGGCTTTGTTTTCCTTTTTGGTGGTTGTGGTAGCAGCCCATGCCAACCAGTGATGAAAGAGCACAGACATGCCCAAAACAGCCTCTGGTTTGATCAGGATGACCCCAGGAGACACAGGATCACTGCCTTCCCCTGGCTTATAAAGCTGCTTCGGGTGGTTTATGGAATTCAGAGAATTGCCATGTAAATTCTGGCAGTTTTATAGGTCTCCTTATGTCCTTCTGGTTAACAATGAAACAGCAAAACATTTGTTGATGACAGGGAAAGTATCAGAAGTGTTAAGGAGAGATTATGATGCAAACTTTCAACTCATGGTGGTATTGTATGTAGAAAATAATTGCATGGCTGGAAGTGTCACCAGATGGAGACAAACATAGAAATGGAAACAAAGAAAAAATGTTTGAGATAAAATTATGCAGAAATTATTCCATGGCTCCAATGAGGAACTTGTCCACCAAGTGGAAAATGAATTGCAGAATGTATTCATATTCAAGAAGAGACAGAAAACTTGCTTGCATGAGAAATCATTGAACTGAAAGCTCAAGACACAGCACAGGCACAAAATCTCATAGGAAGAATTCAAAAGCAGCTGCAAATGATGCATCAATTTTTTTTTTTTACTCTGGCAGAGAACTCCATTTTTCTAACAACTCCCTCCCAAATTCCCCAAGAAACTCACTGCATTCCAGCAATACATGATCAGATTTTGTAAAGATCACACCAGTTTAGTTTCACAATTATATCATTCAAGATTTGGGTCCAAAAACAAGCCCCATTATCTTTGTGAAGAAAAAAAATAATAAAAGAAAAAAAAAAATCACAATAATGTTGGCAGTGTCAATAGATGGTATAAAGCTGGGACTGTGAAGGGTAATAGAATGTCCAAAGAGCAGCTGGCTACTGAAATAACTTTTAGGTGACAAAACCAGGGGTTAAATGTCTACAGACTTAGTAAAATGTTGGCTGAGCATCACTTGGAAAGAGCCCAAATGTGCTGCTGGAAGAGGGGAACCCTTGTTGCTGGCCACATTCAAAAGGCATCTGAAGCCAGCTGTGGAGAACAAAGACATGGTGGTCATGGGGGATGAGAAATGATGTCAGAGCTGCAGGTGGCTGATGTAACAGTGAGCACACAGGGCCATTTAAAGACCATATGGAGAATGTTTGGAATGGCTCCTGGCAGGCAAGCAGACACAGAAAGCAGAGGAGCTTGGAGCACCATCACCTTCTCACTGGCTTAAGACAGCATGGGAATGGATAAACCCAGAACTTGGAGCCAAAGGGGAATGCTGTACTCCAGATTTCTTGGATGCAGCTGGAGATTACTCTCAACTTCTTCCAAAGCAGTTGAGAAAACACTGTAGGGAAGGTGGTGAAGGGAGTGACAGAAATGGTAGGAGTTGCAAAGTGTGAAAAGGGAGAGGGCTCAGTAGTAAAAAATGAGATGAAAACAGCTTCGTGTCAGGCATAGCATCAGTAGAAAGTTCATATTCTTATTAAATACTGATTTCAGGTATGTAATGAACTTTGTGTATAACTTTTAAGGCAAGTTCTCTTAAATTTAGGGCTTCCTTCCTTTTTGATTAACACAGTATTAAGTTTGTGTTGTAGACAGAAAAACACAGATACTATTGAGGCAAACACTGTCAACAGTACAGCTCACAAACAAGATGAACAGCATGAAGAAAACACTAAAACCAACTCAAAATGGTAAACAAAAGGAAAATAAAACAATGAAGGAAAAAAAATATAAAACTAGGATTAAACTGAACTCACAAGGCATACAAAAGCAGACAAATAATGTACACTGTAATTTAGTTCTGTAACTATAAATAGGGTTTTGTTAGGAAAGAGATTGAATAGTGCCCTCAGCCTGTTTGGGTGCATGCATGCAGAAATCAGAAAGATAAGCAAGCAAATAGGGATTAGAGACAACTATAAATAGAGCTGGCTGTCATTGTTCCAAGCATTCAGGTAACTGGAACTCTTTTTGCTGAATACAGGATTTTCTAAGTGAGCAGTCAGCCCCCAGAATTTATTTTAACCCCCCTCTCCTCCCATGTGGAAGTGAAAAGCAATTCAGAGCAGCTTTACCTCAAGAAGGCAGCAAGGGGTCTCTGACAGTGTGATTATATTGCTTCCTATGTTCAGAATACCTGTCAGGGTTCTGAAAGAGCTGGATTAAAGCACCTTGCTGGGATTTGGAAGATGGTAGATTTGCAAATCAGGGAAGTTCAAAGGGCCCTGCCACTGCTTTCAGAGTCATAACACTGAACATTCTGATAGGTATCTTCAGCAGCACACTCATGTTTCACACCCACTTTCACTGAAATCCCTGCATCACAGATCCCTTCCAGTGCATAAGCACATCCCCACATTGACCAGCTAGGCAAGGCAATTCCAAACTGGGAATTGCTATTTGTCTAATACAGACACTTGCCTTTTAAGCAACAACAACAAGCAGCCATGAGACTTAAAGTAATACCAGTACATTCCTGAAAGGCAGAATGTTTACAAAGAAAAGTCAGATTTACCTGCAACTGCAGNCAAATATAGTGAACAAAGAGTGACAATTTAGAAACACACCTACCTTGGAAAGGAATTGCCACAAATATCTACTATTCCTCAACAACTCTCAAAACCCAAATTACAAAACTACTTCCATCAAAGTGGGGTTTCATATTTCCATTAGAAAAATTCACACCATGCAAAATAAAACAAGACACTGAGCTACCATTCACACTCAAAGTTCTGTAACTATAAATAGGGTTTTGTTAGGAAAGAGATTGAATAGTGCCCTCAGCCTGTTTGGGTGCATGCATGCAGAAATCAGAAAGATAAGCAAGCAAATAGGGATTAGAGACAACTATAAATAGAGCTGGCTGTCATTGTTCCAAGCATTCAGGTAACTGGAACTCTTTTTGCTGAATACAGGATTTTCTAAGTGAGCAGTCAGCCCCCAGAATTTATTTTAACCCCCCTCTCCTCCCATGTGGAAGTGAAAAGCAATTCAGAGCAGCTTTACCTCAAGAAGGCAGCAAGGGGTCTCTGACAGTGTGATTATATTGCTTCCTATGTTCAGAATACCTGTCAGGGTTCTGAAAGAGCTGGATTAAAGCACCTTGCTGGGATTTGGAAGATGGTAGATTTGCAAATCAGGGAAGTTCAAAGGGCCCTGCCACTGCTTTCAGAGTCATAACACTGAACATTCTGATAGGTATCTTCAGCAGCACACTCATGTTTCACACCCACTTTCACTGAAATCCCTGCATCACAGATCCCTTCCAGTGCATAAGCACATCCCCACATTGACCAGCTAGGCAAGGCAATTCCAAACTGGGAATTGCTATTTGTCTAATACAGACACTTGCCTTTTAAGCAACAACAACAAGCAGCCATGAGACTTAAAGTAATACCAGTACATTCCTGAAAGGCAGAATGTTTACAAAGAAAAGTCAGATTTACCTGCAACTGCAGTTTTTGCATTTATTAAAGCAAGACAGTATATTTTACTCTAGAATGAAATTTGGTGCTGGTATTAGATCTACACTCTTCAAAGAACAAGCCTCTCACTGCTTAGATACAACCAGATTAAAGCTCTTTATCCACCCAAGATGTGGTTATGACTTTAAAGCTCTGCAGTCAAGGGAAAATACCAGACCCCAGTAATGTCTGATTGCCTTCAGTGTAACAGTCTGAAGAAAAACAGCTGAGTGTTCTGTTGTACAAACAAAACCACATTCCATTCTGACTTTTCAAACCAACAGGCTGCTGGTTTTCATTAGCAGTCACCAGGCATTATTCTTATTTGTTAGCAGAACTTATGTACTGCAAGAAAGCTCTTGCAAAGAAAATCAGCTCACTTTCTAACATTCACTATTGTGCTCTCAAAGATGTGGCTGATCTTGGGTCAGCTTTTTTGACACAGAGGAAAGGCAGCTGAACAGAAGCAACAGAAGTTCAAGGTATATGGCTCAGCTTTGGGTGGAAAAATGCAAAGAATGCCTGATCCTACTTACACCAATTGGAGTATTTCCTGTATTCCCATATAAGCATCAAGATTTCTACTAGTAGCAGGATCTATTTTTCACTTATGATTATAGTCTTTGCTTCAGTTCTTCCCAGTCCAGAAAGAAAAAGCATACAATAGATACTCAAAGCTGAATAAATTAAAGATTTTCTTGTCCACAAAGAAAAATTTTCATGAGTAGTAACAGGTCACTGCATAGCTAAAAGGTGCCATAAAAAAAAGGGGGGGGGAGGGGGGCAATCACAAATTATAAAGTCCACTTTTATCTCCCAAGTTTGTTTGTTACAGCATTTCAACAAGTTTTCAGCACTGAAATTCATTTCAAACTTACCCCAACCTGTGCTACTATTAATGTTTTGGAAAAAATAGTATAAAAATTCTACAGTGGATTATTAGCCATAGCACTGTACTGGGCAAAAATGCCTGAAAACAAAAACCAGAATCAAAAAAAACCACAAAACACCACAAAAAACTCCAAAGCCAAAAAATAATAAAACCCCAAACCAAACAATAAATTTAAAAAAAAACACCCAAAAGGTTTTTAAACAAAGCAATACTTGAACAGCAGAGAATTAAAAAGATTTGACAACTTACTTTTTCTGCATTTTCCTGTTTTTTTCTGCCTGCCCTCCAAGCTTGCTGAGACCTATTGCATCCTGAGAGGAACCATCTGCTTCTCCCATGCCAACTACAAAAAAAAAAGCCAAAACAAAGCCCATTTTCTTAACTTTGCCCACTTGTAACTCAAAAATCACTCCTGCTTCCCTGAACAAAAGTATTTGTTTATAATATTACTGATCAGAAATGTACAAAGCCAAACCTCCAAGCCCAGCTTCACAAATAAAATTCAGTCCTTCACTCATTGTACACACAAAAAAAAACCCAACAGGGCAAACCAACCTTGTCCTAAAGCTTCCTTGCTTGTTTGTCCAGGTCTCCCCTTTTCCTTCTTGCCAAACAAGCGGCCAATAGAGGATTTGATCCCCTTCTTTTTGGGGGCTTTGTGAAGGGAATCTTGGCTACTATTACTGCTACTGGGATTACTTGTTTGCCCATCTTGTGAGCCTGTTGAACTTTACAAACAAAGGGAGAGAGTCATAAAGGAGCACACATACAACTGGCAAAACAGTGAGAAACAAGTTC
Source organism: Ceyx cyanopectus (assembly GCA_013401355.1). Lineage (NCBI taxonomy): Eukaryota > Metazoa > Chordata > Aves > Coraciiformes > Alcedinidae > Ceyx > Ceyx cyanopectus. The sequence goes on from VYZU01043381.1 coordinate 53,361, forward strand.
AGGCTTCTGTGCAAGTTAATTTATTAACTCAGTAACTCCCTAATGACATCTAATTTCAGCTTTAAATGAGTCGTGAAATGTATCTAGTAAAATACAGACCATTAAATGAAAAAAACCAGTGGAAAATCATCATCTAGGCTAAAATTCTATTGGCTTAAGCTCTGCAGCTTGGGGATTTTATGCTGAATTACTAAATTAGTGGTATGTTGGAGTGCCATGCAGCTACTTACTTCCTTATGTCCCTGATATCTTCGTGGCTCACTGTATGCAAAGCTCCTTTCTGGACTCTGTCCAAGCGCACGGATCGGGGGGAGGAAGGGGGAGATGTCTCACATTTGATTGTGGTTTTATCATCTCGTACCTCTTCTCTGGATGCTGGAGACTGATGGGAAATGAGCAAAAAAACACTTCCAGGGTTAGATGAAAATGCCAAAAGATGAAAATGTCAACGTCACAATGAACACCAAAAGGAAACATCCATGATTTTGTGTGATTGCTCTTGCCATCCTGCTGTTCCCTATGTGCTGTTTGACTTCTTTCTGGATTTCATTCCCTCCAGTGACAAACAACTACATTTCAGTCTTAGTGAAATGAGCAAGAGGCACTACTTTTATTTATTTTTTTCTTTTATTCAATCACACCTAAGAACTAAAGTCTTCAGCATCATTAAACGAATATACCTGACTAGTTTAAGCAAGTGCAGACAGAAAACCAAACAGTCCTGTGAACTGAAGGCACCTCTGTGAGCTGTGCTAGATTATATTCTAGTCTATGGTCCTGCTCTGGCAGTGGGGTTGGACTAGATCTCCAGGGTCCCTTTCAACCCCAGACATCCTGTGATCTCAATTCTCACTGCCAGGTGTTGGTAGAAGGAGCCTGTGAAGTCAGTTTCTACATATCTGTGGCTATGGCTTATCTCAAAAATTTGAATATCAGACATGAAGAAATGTGTGTGCATTAATAGATCTTTAAGATTAAATGTTCTTTCATGAAGATTGCAAAACAGTGGCTACAAACAGAAAGCAACAACAGTCCCCCACAGCAGCAAACAAAGCCAAACAAACAAATCCACAAAACAAAACAAGCCCACACTGATGTTAAGATGATAAACCATTTTACATTTAACATCCATGAGCATATCATCTTGATTTATTAGAGAGTTACCCTGCAAATTATTTCTTTTACATTCCTGCTATCCATTAATAAGTCTGGGGACAGAAGGAGATGAAGGGGCACACCAGTAAATAAAGATTTTTACCTTTCTACGGTGTTTCCTTAAATCACTAGGCTGATAGTTGCATGCAAAGAAAAGANCTAAAAGGTGCCATAAAAAAAAGGGGGGGGGAGGGGGGCAATCACAAATTATAAAGTCCACTTTTATCTCCCAAGTTTGTTTGTTACAGCATTTCAACAAGTTTTCAGCACTGAAATTCATTTCAAACTTACCCCAACCTGTGCTACTATTAATGTTTTGGAAAAAATAGTATAAAAATTCTACAGTGGATTATTAGCCATAGCACTGTACTGGGCAAAAATGCCTGAAAACAAAAACCAGAATCAAAAAAAACCACAAAACACCACAAAAAACTCCAAAGCCAAAAAATAATAAAACCCCAAACCAAACAATAAATTTAAAAAAAAACACCCAAAAGGTTTTTAAACAAAGCAATACTTGAACAGCAGAGAATTAAAAAGATTTGACAACTTACTTTTTCTGCATTTTCCTGTTTTTTTCTGCCTGCCCTCCAAGCTTGCTGAGACCTATTGCATCCTGAGAGGAACCATCTGCTTCTCCCATGCCAACTACAAAAAAAAAGCCAAAACAAAGCCCATTTTCTTAACTTTGCCCACTTGTAACTCAAAAATCACTCCTGCTTCCCTGAACAAAAGTATTTGTTTATAATATTACTGATCAGAAATGTACAAAGCCAAACCTCCAAGCCCAGCTTCACAAATAAAATTCAGTCCTTCACTCATTGTACACACAAAAAAAAACCCAACAGGGCAAACCAACCTTGTCCTAAAGCTTCCTTGCTTGTTTGTCCAGGTCTCCCCTTTTCCTTCTTGCCAAACAAGCGGCCAATAGAGGATTTGATCCCCTTCTTTTTGGGGGCTTTGTGAAGGGAATCTTGGCTACTATTACTGCTACTGGGATTACTTGTTTGCCCATCTTGTGAGCCTGTTGAACTTTACAAACAAAGGGAGAGAGTCATAAAGGAGCACACATACAACTGGCAAAACAGTGAGAAACAAGTTCAGGCTTCTGTGCAAGTTAATTTATTAACTCAGTAACTCCCTAATGACATCTAATTTCAGCTTTAAATGAGTCGTGAAATGTATCTAGTAAAATACAGACCATTAAATGAAAAAAACCAGTGGAAAATCATCATCTAGGCTAAAATTCTATTGGCTTAAGCTCTGCAGCTTGGGGATTTTATGCTGAATTACTAAATTAGTGGTATGTTGGAGTGCCATGCAGCTACTTACTTCCTTATGTCCCTGATATCTTCGTGGCTCACTGTATGCAAAGCTCCTTTCTGGACTCTGTCCAAGCGCACGGATCGGGGGGAGGAAGGGGGAGATGTCTCACATTTGATTGTGGTTTTATCATCTCGTACCTCTTCTCTGGATGCTGGAGACTGATGGGAAATGAGCAAAAAAACACTTCCAGGGTTAGATGAAAATGCCAAAAGATGAGAATGTCAACGTCACAATGAACACCAAAAGGAAACATCCATGATTTTGTGTGATTGCTCTTGCCATCCTGCTGTTCCCTATGTGCTGTTTGACTTCTTTCTGGATTTCATTCCCTCCAGTGACAAACAACTACATTTCAGTCTTAGTGAAATGAGCAAGAGGCACTACTTTTATTTATTTTTTTCTTTTATTCAATCACACCTAAGAACTAAAGTCTTCAGCATCATTAAACGAATATACCTGACTAGTTTAAGCAAGTGCAGACAGAAAACCAAACAGTCCTGTGAACTGAAGGCACCTCTGTGAGCTGTGCTAGATTATATTCTAGTCTATGGTCCTGCTCTGGCAGTGGGGTTGGACTAGATCTCCAGGGTCCCTTTCAACCCCAGACATCCTGTGATCTCAATTCTCACTGCCAGGTGTTGGTAGAAGGAGCCTGTGAAGTCAGTTTCTACATATCTGTGGCTATGGCTTATCTCAAAAATTTGAATATCAGACATGAAGAAATGTGTGTGCATTAATAGATCTTTAAGATTAAATGTTCTTTCATGAAGATTGCAAAACAGTGGCTACAAACAGAAAGCAACAACAGTCCCCCACAGCAGCAAACAAAGCCAAACAAACAAATCCACAAAACAAAACAAGCCCACACTGATGTTAAGATGATAAACCATTTTACATTTAACATCCATGAGCATATCATCTTGATTTATTAGAGAGTTACCCTGCAAATTATTTCTTTTACATTCCTGCTATCCATTAATAAGTCTGGGGACAGAAGGAGATGAAGGGGCACACCAGTAAATAAAGATTTTTACCTTTCTACGGTGTTTCCTTAAATCACTAGGCTGATAGTTGCATGCAAAGAAAAGAAATTTGGAAAAACTGTATTTATTGTAAACTGCAGCACAGACTAAAACAACTTGTACAGACAAAATAGTAGGTAGAATATAAATAACAATTACAGCAATGGTACAGAGAAAGATACAGAGTATGAAGTAGTCTTGAAATCACTGAATACTTAAATGCATCTCTGGAGAGGAAAAGAAATAATCAGGAGTTATAGTTGGTTATCTACAAAAGTAGATATTTGAATGTGTTGGTACCAGGGGCAAATCAGCACACAAACCAGGCATTATCTTCAGCAAGAAAAACAATAAAGCAGATGGTGTTACTTGGAAAAGTTGAGAGGATTTCCAGTCATATGTCAAGGACTTGCCCTGAACTATAGAACCTATATGGTAACCACAGCAGGCTGAATGCATTGTCTGCACTAGTCCCTCTTCACACCTTGATGACTTCTGCTGTTGTTTTGTACAAAGCATAAAAACTAGCCACTTGGAGAATTGTGGAAGAAAACAGCTGCTTTCCAAGCAGTAACAGTGTCCTATTCTTTTTACTAATTTAAAGTGCTGGAATGTTTGAGCAAGAGTCTATCCCTGGGTTTATTTTATCCTCCATCCACTCCAGAAGCCACTGCACCTCACTTCTTAAATACTTCTCACCTCTGGGTCAAGCAGCTACCTAAACAAGTTGAAGGTATTCAGACTGATGTTCGTAGTGTTTAATTGATATTTAATAGTTATTGCATTTGGAGACATCATTTCAAAATGCTGTAACCAAAACTCAAGTGCATCCCCCTTGAAGCACTGGAATTGTGCATCATTTCCCTTCCACAAGGGACAACTTCTAATAAATTAAAATACATGTAAAAGATGCAGCATCAATATGTAAAGTTTTATTCAAGCTGACTTCAGAGTACAATGTTAATAAATAATAAATTTATAGAAAGAAATCTTTAGGCTGGAAAAGCCCTTTGAAGTCTGTCTACTCCCTCCTTAAGTTCTCAGACAAAGGCCAGCAGCCTCATTTTACCCTTGCTGGACCTTTCCTCTATTAAATCTGAAAGCCCATAAAAATAAGAATGTTTACCATGGAAAACTGCCCACATGAACTGTTCTAGAGACCTGTGGGTTTCACAATTTATCATGCTGATGCTTTTTAATTAAGTTTAATCACAAGGGGGTTTTCAGCCAACAGAACTGCATAACACCACTACTGCAGCAGTATCAAGGTAATGGTGCCATCATGCTCACAAACTAATAAAGCTTTCTATTAAAACACTGAAAAAAACCCCACAAAAACTCAGACTTGTCTTGATTTTCAGACTAAATATCTGATCATTCCTAATAGGATTTCCAAAAGTTTCTAGAAAGCTCTTGTTCTGTAATTCTAGAAGCTTTCCAGCTGTCACAAATCAGTTGCCAGGTACAGTAAGGTCAGACAAATGCAACTGCAAACAGTGGGATCAAGTTCCTTTGATTCACAGTTCTAACTATCTAAAGAGAACTTAATTACAGCTTACTTTTGCTTAATCACATTAGATTTTAACACAGGGCACACGTTCTTCTGAGGTAATTTTCATGAAAGCAGCTACTTAAATTTGTAGATGGTATTCTGGAAGACAAGTACTTAGCTTAACTACTTTAACACTGTGAAATGTTAGGATATAAACCACTCCAACTTTTGAAACTTGTTAGTTTCTGTGAAGTGTGCTTGACCCTGGATATTTTTACTTTTTAAAAAGTCAAAGCAAGCAAAAGGATTCCCTTTTATGACAAAATAAAGACTTTTTGGTATAACTACATTTTTAAAAGCCAGCAGAAGTAGTTGGTCAGAACAGTTGTTTTTAAACACTATATAAAGAGTCCTAAACAAGCCAGGTCAGTCATTTACAGTCAGCCTGACCTTACAGGGATGGGACAGCATTCCTTGTGCACTGATTGGTATGGGCATGAGTAACCTAAGCCAAAAAGGGATAGTAATTACAGTGTTGTATCTACAACTAGCAAGTACAGTTTCCAATGTATATGCAAATCTGGAGACAAGGTAATATATATAGAAGTAAATTAAGGAGCTTTTCCTGAAGAGAGCTGGCAAATAAATACTTGTATTCAAGATGCTCCTTAGTGAAAGGCAGCCCAGATAGGAGAAATCATTTGGTTTGATTAACATTTATGTAAAAATAAGCAAGTGGAAAATTTCTATCTTGTTTTTACAGATGTTTACATGCATAAAGCAGCTCCTAGGATGAGTTTTTCTAAGCAGTCTTATGAATGTCAAAAGAATGGATCTGGTTTTCCTCCCTTGATGAGCTGCTAAGCCCAAGTTATTACTAGGGTCTAACAGATGCTTCTTCACCTACCAGTCCCCATAGGCTAAAATAAGATACTGGGACTCAGTAGTGTGAAAACAACTGATAACCTTCAATATCAATGCAATAAATATGTATATAATACACTTTTTTTCCTGAATGTTTAGTGGAATAGTGGACTTGCAAAAATGAAGTTTAAAGCAGAGGGAGAAAGTGGTTGCTGTGCTAGGGGTTGAAAAGAAGCCATTTCTTCTAGGAAGAGTCAGAAGACAACAACAGGAGTACTTAGGTATGAGATGTTGACCAAATAACAGACTTGAGTCTGAACATTTTTCCTAATAATTATGACTGTATCTTACACTTTTATACAAGTCGAAGCAGTAGAAAAACCTAAAGAAAGGAAAAATACAGCTGAGTAAGGAGAAGGAGAGATGCAAGAACCCATTTCCTAGAGAAACAGCACAGTCTTCCAAAAAAATACAAGTCACTGGCTACTTACCAGGGTCATGATGCCCAGTCTGTCCACTTCCCGAGCTGGACTGTGTGGAATCCTCCTGGGGGTGGAGCGGCCACTGCCAGGTGGGGAAGAACCAGCCAGTGACCCACTTGCATAGGGAGGGGGAATGGAGCTCATGGATCGGAATCGGCCGTGGGCATCCAAACTTCCACTGCCCACTCTGCTTTCTATCTCCTCTGCACGCTGCTCTGTGTTTTCCTTTTCTTCTTGGATAAGTCTAAAAGGCAAAAAAAAAATTTGTTTTAAAGCGTGGCATCCAAACAAGTACCATGTAAAGAGAATGGCTGCCTCAGGCACTAGGGAGCAGTATGGGAACAAAACAGCCACACTAAGAAATCTTCTCATCCAACCTGAAAAGAAGTGGTCACTACTGCTATTATCACTCTGCAGGGGTTTCTGTCCAACTAGTACCACACAATCCCTCCCAGAAATGGGACTGAAGACAAAGAATCTGAAAAGAGCACTTAAGCACAAGCAAACTAGTTACTTCTGTCAACATGCTTTGAGTAGCCAGGCAGAAAGGATTTGTAGCACCACAAACTCATTTGAATCAAAACCCTCACAGCAAACAGACCATACCTAATTTCTTTGTTGATTGCATCCAACTGTTCTTGAAGCATCATGGCCAAAGTCTGAGCATCAGCCTGACCACTGGGTGACAGCAGATCAACTGAGCTGAATATGGTCTCCCTGTCATCCTCAACATCAGACACATCAACATCACTCTCAAATGCTTGTGCCACGTTTGCCAAGACACTGGCTTGCTGGGCTCGCTCCCAGTCCTGCTCATTCAGAGTTTGAACCTAAAAGAGTTAATAAATAAGTAAATCCAGTTCAAAGGGGAAAAATGTTTCTACAGGTTTGCAAGGAGTTTTAAGTAATTTTTTAAAGTCCACTTACATGCTGAATGCATCCATCAAGACAGCAATGTTTAGAGAAAAATAAAAAACAAAAGCTATCATGTAGAAAACATCTCACAGTTCTGTCAAACTGAAAAAGGGGCAGTCCCTTTGAATGAATTAAAATATCATGTATGTTGCCCATGTTCACTATAAACTACAGTGGAATTTTGCTACTGTACCCAGTGAAAATTTTGGAATCAGCTTTATGTAATGAGTCCTGAAAGGGACTTGAAATGGCTTACAGAAGAGTAACACTTTAGACTAGTGTATAGCACAAAAGCAGGACTGTTCCAAATGGTATTTTACAGACTTACAACAAATTGGACTTCAAATAATTTAAAAAATATTTTTAACAATTAAAATTTAATGATTAAAACAGGGTATGTGAAATCTAGCAGCTCACTGCTGTGTACTCTTAAAACTCCTTGCCATAGATTAGCCTCAGCTAATCTATTCTGTTGCCTAAGTTTTCTTTCTGATTTCAGGATTCTGTTACCTTTGAAGGTTCATCTCTGAGAGCTGCCAAACGTCCTTTCTGAGGGCGCCTTAACACTGCTGAGGTGCTGTAGGAGTCACTGTGACTGTCAGCCACAGATGAGGGTGCCACAGGGTACCTGAAATCTGGGCGGCTAGAACACAAGGAAATCTTATTCTTACAAAGCCAGGGGGAAGAGGGAATCAAAACTAAAAACCCACCCAAGCAATTCCTCTTGACCCACCACTGCCAGGTATTTTGAAGCAGTGTAAAAACTGTTGTATATGCTACAAATATTATGCTTTATAGCTACTACTGAATATTTGCAGTTATAAGAGAGAAAATTGCATTTAACAAAGAGATTTTGAAGAAATTACAAAATCTTGAGCTACAGTTAAAGTGTTGGTACCTGTGATGAAGTGATGTGGTTCTGAGTCTCACTTGGTCATTTTCAGCTCTTAATGCTTCAACATTCAATACAAGTTGATCCTGTAAAAATGGATCAAATACAGAACAAAATGCTTTTTAAATGATCAGTGTCAAATACTGATTTATAAATTAAAAAACTGACTTTTGGTCTCATTTCTATGAAACTCAGAAATAAAAGATTTTAAAAACACTTTTCAACAACATTAAATGCAAAAATGATTTTTGCTACACACAATACAGCACCATCACAAAAGGGCATCCAAGTATAACAATGTTGCCTCTCTACACTGTGACTCTAATGACTTTATATTTAAAAACAGCTACTAAATACATATTACTACTTTACTATAATTAAATTACAGTATTTAATTACAAGATACAAAGATTTTTCAAGCTTTGTGCTTGAACAAAGGCTTCTGAATGCATTCACTTTTAACTTGGACATTTTTACATGCTCTAGAAACTCAGAATTTATCAACAAAGCAATCCAATGAATGGGAAAACAACAAAAGACTATTAAAAAGTGGCTGATGGTGAACATCTGTGCCCTGGGTGAAAACTGCTGGCCTCCACATACAAAAATCCAAAGCACATTCTGCAGAATGCATTCTTTCTTCCTTTTATTACAGAAGCACAGCCTCTCCAGCTTGACCTAGCTGCTTCTGGAAGGATCTGGGGAGCTGCAGTACACCTGGGATGTATGGAGCAGTAATAAGTATTATTTACAGTGTGACCACAAAATCAATTGCCACTGCTTAAGGATGCAAAGGAATTAAAGGCCCCACCACTATTATCCAAGGAGAGAACTTGTCAGCTCCAGGACAAGCAGAACACCAGAGAGCTGCTATTGCAAAGAAGCAGCCATGCCTAAGAAATATTTCTCTCCCTGCCCCACAGTTCTTAATCCCCACAGAACTGAGGCACACAACACCATAACATGAGCAATAACAGCTCCCTAATTTAAAACATCCCAGGTAAAGTTAAGTTTTAGGAGGGAATTTGAATCATATTTGAATCATAGCAATGCAGCAATTATTTCCCTATTATATTTCCAATATTATTCCAGAAATGTGTATTCTACCTTTTCATGCTGAAGTTCCTCTATTTGTTTCTTTGCATTTTCAATTTCTCGTAGCAGTGAATTCTAAAATCAAACATATGACAAATGGTTAGAAAAGCTTTCAACTCTTAACCCATCCCAATAATTCAATCAGCTCTATATGGATGCATCTTGAATTGCACTTTATTGCTTACATCATTTCACTTTGATTATAGTTTGAGGTGTACAGCCCTCTAAATAATAGAGTTAGTAATAGCACAAGTTCCATAAAAATTTAATACCAATAGCAGCCTTTTAAAACTCTGATAATTAGGCAGCTAAATAATTTGAAGTAATTCACTGAGTAGTTACTAAGGCATTAGTGAGATGTGCATTGACAAGAAAGGGAACAGCCCTCTCACAGTCATATAACCCATCTCAACATGATCCACCTGGAAAGACAATGCAAGATTGTTTCAGCTTGCAAGAATTCCACAATGCCTCTGGATAATTGGTACAGGCAAAAGCAGTGGAAAATAAGAAACTCAACTGAAAAGGTCAAAGTTTTATTCCTAACTCTTTAGATTTTTTGTATTACACTGGAGAAGCCTATTTATGCAATTCACCAGTCAACTAGGAAAGGATAAAACTTCTTTAAAGATGCTTTCTCAATGCTGTAGGGCAATGCCTAGGGACAACCACAAAGAAAAGTGAATTTTAAGAACATATTTTCAAACATCATACTAGACAACTGCCTTAACAAGAAACTACTTTTTAATATGGACTATTTATTTACTACAGTTAGACACACTGTAAAATAAATCACTACAGAATGTTGAGCATCTAATTAATGTGTATGTTGGAATGTGAGTTTTTACCTTATCTTCCAAGGCAGCCATCCTTTCCTTGAGATGAAGCTGGAGCCTTTCATTAGATTCAGACAGAAGCTTGTCAACAGTTTCTGACAAACGTTTATTATGCTCTTCATTCATCTTCTCTCTCTGTCTAGCCTAAGATACACAAAAGCTACTGAAATCACCTAAAGTTTACAACAATTTCCAGGTTGTAAAAAGAGTTTCAATCCCAATGCACTTTCTTTAACAGAAGTATTTTTCCAAAGGAACAAGGAATACTATTTGTACCTCTGGGACTCTCTGCACTTTAATCACTGCTCCAACATCAGAAGCTTGAAAATCTGAGCTTCTGCTTCAAGAAAAAGGCAAATTTCAGAACCAGTTCTATTATGTATAACCTAGGAACCCATTTTTCCATAGTCATTAAATTCATCAAGTTTTTGATCTCCCTGCTCATCAGAAAGTATGACAAGCAATTAGGTACTTCCAAACACTCTCAAACTTTCACTGCAGACTTTCAGCTTTTTCTGGAGACTTAAGGTTAGCCAGAGTACAGTGGCTCAGATTTCTTGAGCTATCAGCCAGCCTAAACTCTGATTTTAGAGATGAGAAATAAAGCCAGCTTGCTGAATGGTAAAGAGTCATGAAAGGGATTAAATTCTCTTTTTTCAGCTTTGTATCTCTGCCAGAAATATGCACAGTACCCTTTGCAGTTCTTGATTCTTTTCTTCTAGCTGTGCTTCCATCTGTCTCAGCCGTTCCTCTATATTCCCATGTCTCTCCTCAGCCTGTCAATTTGAAAACAAAATTAGAATTTGGGGTTTTTAAAACAAAAAAAAAGGGTTCAAAAGCATAGAAACACTAAAGCACAGTAATGTATCTAACATGCTTTGCACAACTGCCATTTATGGGAATGCAAAAATGCAGAACAGATCCCTTTCTGTCACCAAAAGAACCTAGCAAGAGTTCATGTGGTAAGTAGCAAAATGATGAAGCCTTTCACCCTTAAGTATGAATCAACTACTACTTGCAAAAGCAGAAGTTGATTCATAACCCCAAGAAATGAAACAAAATAAAAAGAAGTAAAAACTCAAAGCATTTTCAGCTTTTCCTCACTAGCCTGGACAACATGACCCTTGGTTAGTAATCATGACAAAGCAGAAAGCAGCAAGCAGAAACAAGGACTTAGATACAAATTCTACCTTCCTAAGTTTGGTGGTAAGTTCCAATACTTTAGCATCTTTAGCAGCAGAGCTCCCAGGAGACAAAAGGTCAGACTACAGAGCCAGTTAGGGACAGGAAAGATAACAGGGAAAGAAATGAAACTAAGACTTGCAAAGAAAACACACACGCACTTGAAAAGGCTCATTTGTAGTTACTAATTATAATTCCTCAGAGTTCATTATTCCATTTGCAGCCTTCTAAAAAAATCTTAGACTATTACTTCTCTCCCCACATTCCTCACTTGGTTAAAGAAGAAGAAATTTGGGGGTCCCCTTCAGAAATAAGTCATAGGTTTAGAAGCCTATTATTAACTACACTTTAATAAGAAGCAACAGAGTAATAATTCAGGGACACTTGAATATAACAGAAAACTGCTCAAGTTTCAGAGAGCAGAAATTAAGAAAAAAAAAGTAAATTAGAGTGTGTTCATAGCAATGAACAGAGAAGGCAGAGAAACACTTTCTGAACTAGTTGGGAGAAAAACAGAACACTCACTGTAACAAACCCAACACTTTAAGAAGAGATTTCTTGTAGCAGGACACCAGAGAAGAGAGTTGTGAGAACACTGCCCAATTGACCCACCTTTGAAAGTGCTGCAACCCTCTGTGCCAGCTCAGCTTCCACCTCTGGCAAAGTTTCAGCTTTTCTCAAAGTCTGCTGCAGTTTTTGCTCAGCAAGTTCCAGTCGTTCTTGCAACTGCCTATTCTTATCTTCACTCTACAGAGGATTGGGACCAGCAAATGATTGGTGTTACACTGGGAGGAATTCTCTGTTACAGGCTATAAAAATTACCACACAGGTTTTAAACCTGTTTTGGCTTAGGGTCATTTTCACACATAATTCTTGGATAACACATACAGCAACTTCAAAATCCACTGTTTATAGGCACAACAGGCCTGCAAGTGCACTAAAATACTCAAAACTATTTCCCCTCCTGCAAACTGTCCCATCTTCATTTCCAAGGTGCAACTCCTTACACCACCCTCCTCCAGCTACTGAAACTCAACTCACTAACAGCAGCAGGTTACAGGAAATATTTATCTTCTCAAAGCCAAGTGCTTTAGGGCAGTCTGAACATTCATTTCCATCACAGAATGATAGAGGTTGGAAGGGACCTAGATCATCTAGTCCAACCCCCCTGCCTGAGCAGGATCACCTAGACAGGAACTCATCCAGGAGGGTCCTGAATGTCTCCAGAGAAGGAGACTCCACAACCTCTCTGGGCAGCCTGTTCCAGAGCTCTGGCACCCTCACTGTGGAAGTTTTTAGGCTGTGGAAAAGGCATTTGAGCTCATTCCCCTCTCCAACCTGTCGATGCATGGAGTCTTTTGTGGCAATCTCATTTTCAAGTTTATCATTGAGGTCGTGCACAGATGTAGCTTCACGTTGGGCAGCGAGGTAGCGTTTCTCCAGAGTGGTAATTCTCTCCTCCATATCCTCCTTCTGGGCCATAGTCTGTGCAAGGAACAAGACAGAATTTGGAAGATTAAGGGATATTTATTTAGCTATCAAACTCAGAGAGGAAATTCCACAAACTGGTAATAATAAGAATAGAAAAACTGGAGAGATTCTGTGGTTTCTCTTGTGAAAAATGAAACGAGGCAGCAACACAGCAAATCTTTCCTTCCTGGGGACTGACAGAGTGTTCTTGGATTTAACTAAGCCCCCTTTCTATTTGCTACAGTACACAGCAATACACAGGACCCTGGAGGTGGCTGTTCAGTAACAGGAGCTGTCAATCACAGCACTGAAAGCAGACTCCTCAACCATGCCCATCTTTACACAAAGAATTTAAACTTCATGAATAAACTGAGCATTTCTGGCAAGATCAAGNCACTCAAGATGATGTGCTCCATAACCTTCCCCAGTACTGAGGGCAGACTGACAGATCTGTAGTTCTCTGGATCCTTCTTCCAGCTCTGTTACTCTGCTAGACAAAGCAGTAAGACGTTCTTTCATCTGTGTCTGCTCTTTGTTTTGCTTATCTATGATGTCTTGGAGTTCAATCACTTTAGTAAGGTTTTCATCGTGGCATAGAGAGCCGTCAGAGGATCTCTGGTGAACAGAGGAGGGGGAAAAAAAAAGGTAAATAATAAACATCAATGTGAAAAACAAACTGTTACTTACCTGTAAACACCCCTCCCCCAAGATCAAATTATTATTGGATAGACTGCAAAAATTCAAGTGGTAATAGCTGACATTTTTTCATTGAATCATCACCCAAAAGCTTTATTAAAATATCATTAATGATTAACCATAAGACATCAGCTACAACAGTAAGGACTGTACCTTTCCATTTGTAGTTGGTGTATTTTCTTGCTCATGATTTATATCCAGCATCCCATCTGGAAGCATTTTCTTCTGATTATTTTGCTCTTTCAGAATCATTAACTAAAAGCAAAGCAAAGTTTACATACGTAAGTTTCAAGTCAATTCCTTTCTCCCTAATAACACAGAGAACAGCTGCAACAGCAAAGGAGCAAAACAACAAATACTGATTCTACTGCAAGGTATGCTATTAAATTAAACATGGCACAGGAACTCAAAAACTTATGCCACTGAAACCCCAAAATTCTTACTTAAAAGCCATTTGTTGTTGTTTTGCTTGGATATGGGGAATGGGGGGGNAGAACACTCACTGTAACAAACCCAACACTTTAAGAAGAGATTTCTTGTAGCAGGACACCAGAGAAGAGAGTTGTGAGAACACTGCCCAATTGACCCACCTTTGAAAGTGCTGCAACCCTCTGTGCCAGCTCAGCTTCCACCTCTGGCAAAGTTTCAGCTTTTCTCAAAGTCTGCTGCAGTTTTTGCTCAGCAAGTTCCAGTCGTTCTTGCAACTGCCTATTCTTATCTTCACTCTACAGAGGATTGGGACCAGCAAATGATTGGTGTTACACTGGGAGGAATTCTCTGTTACAGGCTATAAAAATTACCACACAGGTTTTAAACCTGTTTTGGCTTAGGGTCATTTTCACACATAATTCTTGGATAACACATACAGCAACTTCAAAATCCACTGTTTATAGGCACAACAGGCCTGCAAGTGCACTAAAATACTCAAAACTATTTCCCCTCCTGCAAACTGTCCCATCTTCATTTCCAAGGTGCAACTCCTTACACCACCCTCCTCCAGCTACTGAAACTCAACTCACTAACAGCAGCAGGTTACAGGAAATATTTATCTTCTCAAAGCCAAGTGCTTTAGGGCAGTCTGAACATTCATTTCCATCACAGAATGATAGAGGTTGGAAGGGACCTAGATCATCTAGCCCAACCCCCCTGCCTGAGCAGGATCACCTAGACAGGAACTCATCCAGGAGGGTCCTGAATGTCTCCAGAGAAGGAGACTCCACAACCTCTCTGGGCAGCCTGTTCCAGAGCTCTGGCACCCTCACTGTGGAAGTTTTTAGGCTGTGGAAAAGGCATTTGAGCTCATTCCCCTCTCCAACCTGTCGATGCATGGAGTCTTTTGTGGCAATCTCATTTTCAAGTTTATCATTGAGGTCGTGCACAGATGTAGCTTCACGTTGGGCAGCGAGGTAGCGTTTCTCCAGAGTGGTAATTCTCTCCTCCATATCCTCCTTCTGGGCCATAGTCTGTGCAAGGAACAAGACAGAATTTGGAAGATTAAGGGATATTTATTTAGCTATCAAACTCAGAGAGGAAATTCCACAAACTGGTAATAATAAGAATAGAAAAACTGGAGAGATTCTGTGGTTTCTCTTGTGAAAAATGAAACGAGGCAGCAACACAGCAAATCTTTCCTTCCTGGGGACTGACAGAGTGTTCTTGGATTTAACTAAGCCCCCTTTCTATTTGCTACAGTACACAGCAATACACAGGACCCTGGAGGTGGCTGTTCAGTAACAGGAGCTGTCAATCACAGCACTGAAAGCAGACTCCTCAACCATGCCCATCTTTACACAAAGAATTTAAACTTCATGAATAAACTGAGCATTTCTGGCAAGATCAAGCATTTCTGACATGATCAAGCACCTTTTCAAGTATGTGTTACATCTTCACAATGTTCAATCTCTAATGTAATGTATTTGTGATCTAGTTAGTTATAGATTTATTCTGAGGACACATTTTCTTAAGCAACTGGGTCTTTTAAACCAAAAAATAGCACCACTGAGCCCTAAACTATTTTCTTCTCACCCATCAAACCAAAGAAATTCACAAGTATGAAGTCATAAGTGAGAACCAGTGCATTTTTATAGAGCAGCTGCATTTGCCAGTCCCCAAATTCTGGCAGCTGCTTCCTCACCTCTCGTACATCTCTCTGTAGCTTGGTGTTCATCTCTTCAGATTTTATCAAGTCTTTTCTAGCTGTGTCAAGATCTTCTTCCAGCTCTGTTACTCTGCTAGACAAAGCAGTAAGACGTTCTTTCATCTGTGTCTGCTCTTTGTTTTGCTTATCTATGATGTCTTGGAGTTCAATCACTTTAGTAAGGTTTTCATCGTGGCATAGAGAGCCGTCAGAGGATCTCTGGTGAACAGAGGAGGGGGAAAAAAAAAGGTAAATAATAAACATCAATGTGAAAAACAAACTGTTACTTACCTGTAAACACCCCTCCCCCAAGATCAAATTATTATTGGATAGACTGCAAAAATTCAAGTGGTAATAGCTGACATTTTTTCATTGAATCATCACCCAAAAGCTTTATTAAAATATCATTAATGATTAACCATAAGACATCAGCTACAACAGTAAGGACTGTACCTTTCCATTTGTAGTTGGTGTATTTTCTTGCTCATGATTTATATCCAGCATCCCATCTGGAAGCATTTTCTTCTGATTATTTTGCTCTTTCAGAATCATTAACTAAAAGCAAAAAAACAGAAGGAATTAGGGAGGATCAGGAAACATAAACTTATGCTGTGTAGATCTGCTCTGTGGTCATGCTTAGTTTTGGGTAGAGGCTGCAATATGCATACAGAGAATTCTTTTAATGGGCTTACTTTGTCCTAGAATAAAACTTGTGAAGCAGATGCCTTCATTTGCTGTCTCCTGGCAGAGTTCAGAGGGTGTGGGGTTGGGATCTGGTGCACAGGGGCAGATGGTGATGAACTGAGGGGTGTGATGGACCTGTGGAGGTGAGAAGTCCTGCCACTGTACCTGTGAGCTCTTGCTGATGGGCTGCCACAAAGGCAGAAACTGCCATCCCTAGAGCAGCTGGTGTGGGGATGAAGCGGGATCAGGGAGTGGAGTCAGAAAGAGCTACCAGAGGCCAAGTTGTTCCTGTTGGCCATGCGAGCAGAGTTAGGCTAAGACAGGGCACTTGTGAGCAGCAGCCTGCAACATGGATTAGGGAGAGAGGAAAAAAGGAAAGTGGAAACTTGTGGGATTGTCTGCTTTGGAAGGCCTTTAAAGGTACAAAATGACAAGCTTCTGTTGGCTGTTTTCTTTATACAATTGTAAGGAATGATACAAACAGATTTATTTTTTTTTTAATGAATGAATCAACTTTTCTATTAAGTTACAACAGACTTTTTGAGAAACTTCACTAGAAGGATTTATTTTTTTTTAGTTCTTTTGTTTCATCAGTATTAAATTCCTCAGGGCTTTCCTATAGGGGAAATGGTTGTGTTATAAAAGTATTATAGGCTAACGGCTTGATCCAAGGACAACCAGAGGCTTTGGTGGGCTTTGGAACAGACCTTAAACCAAGAGGGAAATGCAGCACACTCAGACAGGCTGTCCTGGGAGCTGTTAAATAGTAACACAACTCAGAAATGTTGAAGTGAGCCGAACTATCAAGTACAAGTGAAGCAGTGAGCCAGAGGTTAATAAGAGTTTCAGAATCTCCTATTTGAATANCAAGACAGAATTTGGAAGATTAAGGGATATTTATTTAGCTATCAAACTCAGAGAGGAAATTCCACAAACTGGTAATAATAAGAATAGAAAAACTGGAGAGATTCTGTGGTTTCTCTTGTGAAAAATGAAACGAGGCAGCAACACAGCAAATCTTTCCTTCCTGGGGACTGACAGAGTGTTCTTGGATTTAACTAAGCCCCCTTTCTATTTGCTACAGTACACAGCAATACACAGGACCCTGGAGGTGGCTGTTCAGTAACAGGAGCT